>PVJC01031856.1:0-20407 GCA_004026665.1 Murina feae | reverse complement strand
CTATTCTTCCACAAGCTTATGGCAGTATCTGCATGAGAACCTATGGGGATGGAAGCGCTGAACCAGGTAGGACCTGTAGGGAGTTCAAAGCCATATTCTGTCCTTCAAGAACTTCCTGGCCATGCATGAAAAATGAGCACACAAGATGTATGATGCAAGTACTGTAAGACTTATAGAAAGTAAACTTCAAAAATTTAGAGAGAAGGCAGGAAAAAGGCAAAGTGCACTGTATGGGTTAAACAGAATGGTTTCTGTGGATGAAGTAAGTCAGTAGCAAAACCTGACTATGGAAGTTCATGTAGCGCATATTGGAAGATGAAGTTGGAGCCAGATTGTTAATGAAAAAAACCAAAGTCTTAGAAAAGGAGTATAATACCCCTGAAAATCAGATACAGGGGTTGATATCTACTGTAGCAGAAAATAATAAAGGAGACTTCTCATTAAGGGAGGAGCACAGTGATTTCAAGATTTAAGAAAGATTAGTGTTCTATACTTTTATGACAACGAGTGCAATGGTAACGAGGAAGGAAAACAAGGGCCTGGCGTGGGATGGAGGAGATTTAGGGAAACTTTCCAAAGACAAACAGGTCATGATGACAAGCAAAAGGGTTGAAAAGTTCAACAAGCCAAAGTCATAAACCTAAGTGACTGGTGAAACTAAAGGAGGAGTTAAGACTATTCTGGAGAAAGAATTTCTTTGTAATCACTGATCTACAGCAATTTCACTATTTATATGCCTTGCCCCGTCAATGAGAAAACAGCTGACAGAGATGAGGTGCTTTGTACCAACTAGCATGAAAAATCTGGAAATTGTATTTGACCACTTTTCACATACCCAGGACTAAAGCACCAAGAAAGTAAATGAGCCCAAGGCACTAAGTGCTAACAGCCCCCAAGCTTCTCCAGTCTTTAGAGAGGCAACAGTTAAAGCTGTGCGTTAAAATGACTGGATGACCAGATGTGATGGAAAAGGAGAAAAGAAGCTCTTAGCACATTAGAGAATATCCACATTTACCTTCTTACTGTCTCTGTCTCTTAAATAGAGGCCCTTTTCCTTCCCTCAACCAGTGAGGAACAGAGAGAGAAACAGAGAGAGCAAACCACTGGAGCATAAAGAAGCAGGAAGAACAGCATCTCAAGAAGAAATGTAGTAGGTAACTATGAAATGCTATAAAGATTATGAGCAGAAGACTTTCCAAAGGGTAGTATAATTCACAATTAGGCAGCTACTAATACCTGGGGAGCACAATAGCATTTTAAAGAAGTTCAATCATGTTGGTAGCTTCCAGTAAGGCAGACACCAACTTCTTTAATTACAAACTTTAGATCTAAAAGTTTCCATGCATGCTAATGAAACAGAATCACATAGTCTTTGTCCACAAGAGATGAACTTAGTCACCCCATGTGTCCTTCTGGACCTATTAACTAGAACATTAGCAAACATTTCAGAACCTAAACATAAAGAAAATGCTTCATGTTTTTGAATGCTTTCCAGAAAAACAAAAAAGGTTTCATTCACACATCCATTTGGCTTGTATGTGTAGTACTGACTTTAAGTGTCATTTAAAAAATTTACCAATAAGAATTAAACCAGCCCTGACAATGGGTTAATAAACTTTGATAATACATATATCCTGTACTTCTCTTAGAAGAAAATGTGCCCCAAAGACACTGTTGTTCCCTCCCAAAACCATTTAAACAGCCTGAATAAAAGTGCATTAGAAGCCATTAAGAAAATATCTTCTATCTCATCTTTACAATATTCAGGTATACTTATTAACTTAGTACAGTAAGCCTCCACTTAACGTTGTTCTATGATATTAAGGGATACAACATATAATAAACCAGTTTTATCATAAGCTAATTGAGATAAACAGGAGTTAATTTCCTACAGCATCTCATCAACTTTATAACAAAACAACATTGAACCAAATGACATTATTCAAGGGCTTGCTGTACTTTAAAGCATTGTAATATTCCAAAAGAAGCAACAGATCCTTCAAAATTCATGTCATGAGGGAATCTAGACAAGCTCTTTGCTAATTTCCTAATATCACAACCCATTTTGCATTAGAAGTAACAGCTACAGATGATCAAGGGAAGTTACTATCATAGTACAAAGCAGTATTCCCCAAATAAAGTAAGCTTAAAAAGACCACTAAAGCATCAAACACAACAGCCTTGTGCATAGTTAACTACTTCTGTCATGTCAAGCCAGGGTGGTTTCTCTTGCTTCATGAGGGTCAAATAATAAAAAAATTAAAAAAAAAAAAAGACGGAAAATCTGATTATTTTGCTACAGAATATTAGGCACTTCTCGGATTTAAAAGCTATTTCTTGAGGGCTCATCTTTTTACATACCTTAAACCATTCTTTTGGTCAAGTGTATATCAAGGAAACCTTTATAACTTAGCTTTATGGACTGGAAAACACAATGTAACCTTCTTTTCTAACCAAGTAGCCATCTTCCCAACGGGAGGGATCTGTAAATGTATTCAAGATATTAGAAAAGCAAAATCATATAGTGGCCTTTTCCTTATCTAAGTTGAAATACCCATCGTGAACTGTCTTATATACCAATAGGTTCTCACCAAATACCTTCATCACAGTATCTAAATTAAAAAGAATTTGTTTTAGCCTCAGTTTTCATCAAATCAATCAATAGTAATTTTGCTTAATAGCCAAAACTTACTAAAGTAGTAAATATTATACATACTATATGTAAATAACTTTACACTTCACTGAAAGCAATATTTAAGGAATAACTATGGTATATTTAAGTTAGGCTTATAGAGACAAATGAAAACATATAACCAGCAATTTTAAATCTTCCACACTTACAGAAACAAGATTTTTATTTTTGCATCTGTTCATTGACCAAAAATCTCCTGTGATAATCTTCTCTTCCCTTATAAATTCAACTAAAGATATATATTTTTTAAATTATCATTTTTCAAATCCCGTCAATTACAACAGTCAAAGACCTATTTTTGAATGATTTTGAGTATACAAAGTAATAGAAATGATATTTTTTCTACGTGGAGCAAATGATACCTTCAAAGAGTAAAGCATAAAGCATGTTTCACCACTTCATTTATACCACTTACAGGAATTTATTTGCTTTTGTATTAAAAGCAGACATGCATATCAAGTTAGTTATTTCTATCAATCATAGTTATTTTTGTCACTATTTTAATAAGACTATGTCATAACTTACAGGGGAAAGAGACAAGTTAATAAGCACTTTAAGAAACCACTAATATTTACAATCAGACTTTTAAAATAAAAGTCCTCATCCATTTACCCATTTCAGGTCAAAAAAATTGTAAAAGCACAGAAGGATGGCCAGCACAAGCACTATCTATTCTCCTCCAAGGTACTTTCTCCATTTCATAATTGTGATGGGTTAAGTGTAACTTTGCTCTCTAGCTTGCTCTAGCCTGCTTGAATAATGAGGAAAATAAACTTAGCTGTCTGACCTTGTAGGCCAGAGACTAGCTACACCCATACTCTCATGCCATGCCAGATGTATTTTTTAATTGAATAGAACTGTGTTGTTTTCAAGGCCACCAGCGAGATAACCAATAACGAGTTAAAAGTCAGTGGGAAATTTTCACATCTGTTTTCCCAGCCGAGCCCCCAGTTACAGTTCTCTGTAAACTCATAAGATATCAAGTCAAGGCCCTGATTACGTTTGTAGTTTCTGTGAATAAAAGCTTGCCTAGCACAAAAGTCGGGACTGCTGCAAGTGAAGGGCTCCCTGCATGGGAGAGGCTTGCAGTAGTCCACTTGTCAGTGCTATAAATCCTCGCTTGCTGCTTAAGACCTAATTGGAGTCGGTGGTCTTATTCTCACGAATGTTGGTCCGAAACAACAATGATGACTTCATCAGTTTGACAAGGTTTCCCTCTCTATTCATTAACTTACAAAACAAAAATATGTCCTATATGCCAGATGATACAAAGTACTTTATATATACCTTAATCTTACAACCTTGTAGAATTAGCCTCACTTTTAAAATAGAAAATTTGAGGGTCAGAAAGATAAGGAAATTTGCTTAACATCACATAGCTAGAGCCAGGAATGAATTAGGCCTTTCTAACTTTGATGTCAATCTATTGTCTAGTATTAGTATCAGTTACTAGTATTCTGGAAATCCAGAACTATTTCATAATGTACCAACTCTCCCTGAAAGGAATGTACATTGCATACCTAGGTTTCCAGTGGAAGAATCCAAATAACAAGCATGTTTGAAGCATGCAACAATATTCCAATGTAACAACTTACATTTACTGTTCACAAATACATATATTATCTTTTATATCTTCACAGCAACTCTGAAGCTGAAGCAGGAATTATATTATTCCTATTTTATAAATAAGGAAAAAGAAACTTTACAATATCTAATATATGGTAAGTGCAAATATTTGTTAAATGATAAGACTCAAATAGGCTAAGTGACTTCTCCAAACAAGTGTCTGCACAGGGTTCATTATTACATAATAAATATAAGTACAAAATGAAGTACTGTTATAAAACAGAGCTAGGCAGATAACTTGTTCACTTAATAGTCACATGATTAGGGTGTTTTTATGACAGTGCAATTATGAGCTCTGAAGACCACAGAGGCTGGACACTAGTCATGCCAGTTCATCATTTTCGTGCGCCCAATTTTAATACCCCGGAAGGGCAATATGAAAATTACAAAAAAGAGAAATGATTCATTCATTCACTCACTCACTCACTGTCCCTCATTTAAACATTTTTTGAACACCTAATATGTGGCAAAACTAGAAAAGTTTAAGGGCCTACAATGTGCCATGGACACATTCACAAAAAATCTCATTTTGTCTTCCCAGAACTCTGCAGAAGAGGTCTTTATCCCCATTGATAGGTGAGGATATGGAAGCTCAGAAACGTTAAATAACTTTTCAAGTTTAGTGGTCAAGTTAGGTGTCATTTTAAGTTGTATGGGTACAAGCACATGTACACGCATGGACATCTTTTGCTTCTATAATCCAGATCACCAATGGTCTACCACTCTATACCAAGATCAAATAAGAGCAAGAGCCCAATCCTACCTTGATCAAAATATACATTACTATTAAAAGTCCTTCCAAATATACACACACAAAAATGGAAGGACATACGGTTGATCCTGAACACAGGTTTGAACTGCATGGGTATAAGTATACATGGTTGTTGTTGTGTTCAATACATGCATGTAATCCTGTAAATGTATTTTCTCTTATGATTTTTATTACCATTTTTTCTCTAGCTTACTTTAATGTAAAAATTCAGTACATAATACAAATAATGTGTTAATCAACTGTTTATATTATTGGTAAGGCTTCTTGGTCAACAGTAGGCTATTAGTTAAGTTTTTGGGGAGTCAAAAGTTATACAAAGATCTTCAACAGTGTGTGTCTGTGGGGGGGGCGGTCAGCGATCCTTATCCCCACATTGCTGAAGAGTCAACTATACATTAAAATGTTATCACTGGTGCCCAGTCTATGAGAAAAAATGTAGTGTAGTTTTTATAACTCTAAAGTGAAATTAAGGTCTCTGTTCATTCAAAGATTAAGCAAAAAGCCAAGTATTTTGCAGTACTGTGATACTTTTGTTAATTTTAAGCAGATCAAAGATTTTCTAAGAGAATTAGTATCCACTCTTATAGTAAAAACTGGTACTAGAAAGTTTGATGAATAAGTCAATTTAAGTAGATGTTTTCTAAGAAACATGTTTACTTTGACTACAAAAAAAAAAAAAGTGGCTCTTCTTTATTCTCATTACGGAAGTGTGAGCTTGTCACCAGCTAGCAGAGATTTTACTGCAGTTGGGCCAGAAATCAAAAGAATTTAGAATATCTAAATTTCTTCTCAGGATAACTCTAAATCACACTTCACTTGAAACTGTTCTTTCTGCAGAGATAGACTTCATTGCTCTGTCAGTAACATTTTAAAAGTTGAATTTTCCAAAACTCCAAATACAACAGAACAGCAAAATATCAGGCATTTAACTATAAGTGTATCTTGTTCCAAGTATCAAGAAATTTTAACTGTTTAAAATTTATTCATGAGCTCTATTCTATCACTAAATCATACTTTAGAGTTGGTTCAAATTTCTTAGCAAGCTGCTTTAAATATTAAATATTACTCTGTCTTCATGAGCTCATATAATTTCTAGCCATTTATTTTAAAGTAGGCAGTAAGAGATGCACATTCACTAATTAGAAGATTAGCTCCTGGGAAAAGGTATCCTTCTGATACCTGAGAAAAACAAAACATATCAACAGGCGATCTTCTTACTGGTAATATCCCCTCTAAAATGTAGGTATGCTCTTAGTCAATAAAAATTCCTCTTGCCCAGCCGGCATGGCTCAGTGGTTGAGCATCGACCTATGAACCAGGAGGTCACAGTTCGATTCCCAGGAAGGGCTTATGCCTGGGCTGCGTGCTCGATCCCCAGTGTGGCGTGCACAAGAGGCAGCTGATCAATGATTCTCTCTCATCATTGATGTTTCTATCTCTCTCCCTCAATCTCTGAAATCAATAAAAATATATTTTTAAAAAATAATAAAGTAAAATACAATTTCCTCTGAAGCCAACAATGTTCAATCTCCTGGCACTCATAGACTAATTACTAAAATTCTGCAGCATACCAAAAATATGTATTTTTTGCTGGTCTGACAAAAAAAAAAGGTATAATTTTGATTCTTTCACACCAGATGGCTATTGTTGTATTGGCTGTAATCATTTTTTTATTTTATAATCTAAGGGAAATGTCAGTGCCCTAAATAGTCAGGTAGGTTTTGCATGTTTTAAAAATTCTTGTGGCATGCCCTGGCCAAGTGGATCAGTTGGTTGGAGTGTCATTCCGTACACAAAAGGCTGTGGGTTCAATTCACAATCAGGGCATATACCCTGGTTGCAGGTTTGATTCCTGGGTCAGAGAAAGTATGGGAAGCAACAGATCGATGTTTCTCACATCAATGTTTCTCTCCCCCTCTCTCTCTTAAAAAAAAAAAAAATCATCAATGGAAAATACCCTTGGGTGAAGATCTTTAAAAAAAAATCCTTGCGACACCCCAGTTGAAAATCACTGCTCTAAAGTAAGGTGACCAGATTTTAACATTGGTAAAGCGGGACACCATTGACGGGGGGTTGGGGGGGGGTGTCTTTTTTTTTATTACTTAAAATATTACAAAGAATAGTACATATGTCTTTCCAAAAATCGGGACTTTTTAAAATGCTGCGGGACGCGGGACAAATTGTTAAAAATCGGGATGTCTGGTCACCTTACTCTAAAGTATCATTTCTAAAGATATCGCCTCAAAGGGGATTTACCAGACACAACTGCAGCCTCTTAAATCACAAAGCCCAAAACAGTCTTTTCGACTTCAGTCAATTTTTAGTTGAAATTTTAAGGTCTCAGGAAGGAAAGTGACTTGCCCTTCTAGAACACTGGAACTTTTATTTTCTAATTTTAACTAGTATTCTCTGGTGCTTCCCTAAATTTGCTACAGCCAATCAAAATGCAAATCTGTACTCACTGATAAAGATCTTCCAGCATTCTCCTAGTGATTGCCCTTGAACAGACAAGGTATATGTTCAAATTTTGAAACACTTGAGGCATTTTCCTCATTATTTAACCTCAACTTATCTTTCTTTCTGAGACAGAGGAAAGTGAAGCTCTCCCTATCCAACACCACTTTCTGCAATGATAGAAATGTTCCATAATCTGTATTGATATATACAGTAGCCACTAGCTACAGGACTATTGAGCACTTGAAATATGGTTACTGTAACTGAGGAATGGAATTTTATATTTTATTTAATTTTAATAAATTTAAATTTACAGCACAACTCTAGACAACTCTAACTTCAGTCATCATAACTGCATGGTTTTTATATCCCTTCCTGACTACTAAACTGAGCAAGACACTGATAGTAGAGTCCCACTAAAATAAAAAGGGCCCCAATTACTTTCACCAGGGTCAAAAATTCTGATTCCTAAAGACCTTTTTCTAAAAAAGTTCTTAAATCCAATTACCAAAAGTCCCATGAATACATTGTGATAATCTTAAGGAAAAAGAACTGGCACTTAGCTATTCTCCCAACGGTTTTCCTTAGCTCATATAGTACTAGAATGTTTTTCTGAGATAATTTCTTCCTTATTTTCATTGCTTTTATCTATTATATTAATAATGTTCATGTCTACAAATTCAGCTGACTACAAGTTAGACATATTAAATTATAATGCTCAAGATTCTACTTAATGAGAAAATCAAAGGGCTGGGAAAATCACAGAGCTCTTCAGAACATCACCAATAGAATAAAAGCAGTTAGAATTTGATTGTAATCTCAAAGACAGAACCAAGACCTGAGATCTACAGTATTACGCAAGACACTTCAGCAAAGTGGCATTTTCCCCTCCTCTCTTGAATGGAGTAATTGGAATGCTATGAGAATCCATTAAAGATCATAATTTTTATTTTGGCTAAGCAAGTAATAACCTGTACTCATGGAAATTAGCCAAAGGGTTTGCAAGCCTCTTTAGGACCAATTCTGACATCTGGCCATGTCAGCAAGCCAAACGGCGAGACTTCTTAAAAAAGCAAAACAAAAAAGGTACTTGTGTTAAAGACTTATTATTAAACTTTTTAAGTTCATTCCATTCAGTACTGAAAATTAACCAATTTAACTTTTCGCGCACGGTTGAAAGTAACCTTTCAAGGCCCTACTCTCATCTTTTTTAAAGACGACTTCTCATATTCTCCCACTGACAAGGAATGCCTCGCAAACAGCTACAGCTGTCCTCTATAACGGGTATATATGGCCCAGCTGGGTATGTTAAACTGCAGATTCTGACTCCGTAGGCCTGGTGCCAGGGTGCCAGGCACAGCTCCCAGGGGATGTAGATGCCTGGACTCACAACCACACTTCTACGTAGCAAGTTCTGTAACCCATTCTACAAGTACATTAGGGTATCTATCACTTCCCTCTTGGAATTCTAATTATTGGCATACGCATTTTTTTCTACCCCACCAAATTATAAATTTCCTGGAAGCATGATATGAATAGCAAATATATTTTTCTCCTTCATAGAAAATAGCAAACAGGCATTCAAATGACAGGAGGAAAGTAAAAATACCAATGAAATAAAGTTCCTGCAGCCTAGGTCACAGAAGGCTCCTCTCTCTGGAATGACGGTAGACTAAAGATCAATAAAGGCTGTGAAAAGTCCAACTATTTTTAATCACTAAATGGTTAGATGAAAGGGAGCACAGTAATTGCCAATATCAGGAGATCTCTGACCAAAGCATGCCTTTCTTTACACTGAATAACAGAGTGAGGGGACACAGACTTGCAACATGTTGAAAAGCTAGCAGACTTATCTATTTATTTATCTATTTTTTATTTATGGAGGAATTACTCAGTCAAATAGTAACTCTATTAATTAGGGGAGTTAGAGAAATTTCCTTTTCAAAATACAAAATAGACTACACAAAGAATCACGGAATCATTAAATTCAATGTGCTTACAAAAAAGTTAGGTGATTTATCCTAGGTTAGTTACAGTATGAAGCATATGGAAGATTTGGAACTTGGGCACAGATGCCCTAACATCTAGTCCAGGATTTTCTGCACTATGCTACCTCTTGAATGGACACTAAATGAACAGACAAAGTAGTAACACTTTCTATTGTCCTCAAATAGTATCTTATGAATTATTCTGATTTACTATTCTATTCTGAATTACTTGAGGAAGTTAAAAGTAAACATTTTTTTTAAAAAAGGGGACAAATAACATGAACACTTACATTATATACACATAGAGAAATATAAATGGTTAATAAATATGAAAAAATATTCAACTTTGGTGGTAATCAAATAAATGTAATTTTTAAGTCAGATACCGTTTTTGGACTACTAAATTGGCACATATGACAAAACAGCGACTGATTGTTTAGTGTGAGGAATACATATATACCATTGGTAGGAATACACACTGGTAGACTTTTCAGTAGAGCAATTTAGTACAATGTATCAGAAATCCTAAATAACTGACATACCATAGGATCCAAAAAATATAATTCTAGAAAAGTTACCTGAGGATATATTTGAAGATTTGCAGTAAATATCATTGTATGTGTATCATTTGTACTTTTTAATAATTTTGTATTTATGCCCAGGGAAAAAAATGACTACAATGAGTTTTTAAAATATGTATATATTTTATTGATTTTAGAGAGGAAGAGGGAGAGAATCCTTGATTGGCTGCCTCCTACACACCCCCTCCTGGGGATCAAGCCGGCAATCCAGGCATGTGCCCTTGGCTGGAATCGAACCTGGCTGCAGGCCAAGGCTTTATCCATTGAGCCAAACCAGCTAGGGCCACAATGAGCTTTTCAGGCATAGAGTGATAGTCCAAATGCCTTTGAGATCAGGGGAAACCACTTGCCTACAGAAGTTTGGGATTATATGTTTCAGTTGTTCTTTTATGAACACCACTAAGTCCAGATAGGGCTGAGGTATAGTTTGCCTGAAAAAAATTATTGTAGTAAGAGAATATGTGACTTTTTAGAAAAGGCTATTTAAGGAAAAAATGATGACCTCAGCTAGGTGGAAACTTGAACGCTCAATGGCTGTACATGGGAGGGAATAAACAAATCTGATAGAAGTGAGGAAGGAGGAATAAAATACATTGGGAAAAATAAAGGATATATTTTCAAACAGGTACTGACTAAGCAAATTCCATCACTGAGACATAATTTCCAGTGAGTTAAATAACTCATTATGACTAGACAGATGTTTTACAAACATTTGCTAACTCGTATAAATTGCTAAAACTACTTTGGTAAACACTATTTAAACTGAATCTAGCATGTCTCGTAATTCTGGTTTATTAAACTTTTTCTTGGGCTTTATTTTCCAGCCCATTAATCTTACAGGTATTTTCTAAAATGATTTCTAAGTTTCTGTTTCTCTACATTTACTTAGGTAAACACGCAAAATGTTAACTAGATTTTAGAATTACCAGAAAAAAAATTCCTTTTCTTATCTTTAACTGGATTTGTAGGTTTTCTATAAAAAGCATGAATTAATTCAAAACAAATTCTTGCTCCTTCTTAAACTTAGCTCTCCAATCAAACATACCATTTCAAAAAAGTACATCTGATATAGCTTTCTATTCAGTGTCAACTTTTCTTTCCACTATTTTAAGATTTCCCCCCCCCCCTTTTTTTTTATTTTGGTAACTGAAAAGTGATTTCTGGCAGACAACTCATAGTTCAGGCCATTATATGGATATAAAAAATAACATTATCTAGTGTCCTTAAAAAGAGACTGGTCTCTAATAACAATGAGAAGGAAAAGAGAGGCACGGTGCATAATGAAATTACCAAAAATCAACTTTATGCAGAATATTTTCCTATATACAGAAATCACTCACTGCGGTATAAATGGCAATACGACACTTTATCATTTAATACCAACACATTTATATACAGTTTTTAGTTCCCAAAAATATTTTGACAGCCAGCCCCTTTAGTTTCCTTTATAGTGCCTCTCCACTGAAAAGGTTCAAGCTAAAACCGTATATGGTTTTCATGTATGACTTGTAAATCACAGAGGTAAGTGAGAAGGCAGAAAGGGAGAGGGAGGAAGGGCAACTATTTTAAACACAAACATTAAAAATGTCATGTACTATGGTGAAATAAGCACTGTAAGTCCAGAGACCTGACTGAAGAAGTCTCAGTTCTGCTGGTAACAAGCTATATGACTTCCTGAGCGACTTCATCATGCTTTTTTCTAAATTGTAAAGAAAGTGATTTTGACTTAATGTCCATCTTAAATCTGGTGTTTAAAAAATCTACAACTGCGCAGCCGGCGTGGCCCAGTGGCTGAGCGCCGACCTATGACCCAGGAGGTTGCAGTTCAATTTGGGCCAGGGCCCGGGTTGCAGGCTCCGCGCAGGAGGCAGCGGATCAATGATTCCTTCTCATCATTGATATCTCTCTCTCTCTCTCTCTCTCTCTGTCTCCTCCCCCCTTCCTCTCTGAAATAAATAAGATTATATTTTTTAAAAATTTTGCGATTATAACGGCGCAATTAAAGGCGTGTCATGTTTTTCCCCCATATGGAGTCAGTCCTTCCCTTTTGTCTCAACCTGACCTGCAGCGCGTTGCACACTCAAGATGTGCTCTGGAGGAAAGGGGGCTGAGGACTGATCGATCCCTTTGTAAGATGGGGACGAAGCTGAGCAGGGGGGTAAGTTAAGGAGTGAGTGCGTACGGGTGCAAAAAAAAAAAAAAAATGTGGCCATCCGCACGCCGGGGGCACTCGGGAACAGCTCGGCTTACGCGTGGGAGCGGGGCTGCAACAGAAACTGGGGGAGGGCTCAGGCCCAGGACCGCAGCACTTCAGCTCCAACCTTTATTCCCCGCTGGATGCCGAGCCCTCCAGTTCCGGGTTCCCAGCCAATCACATCGAGCCACAACAGAGCGCACTGCCAACCCGGGCACCGGCTCGGCGCTCCGGGGCGCGATCCGCGCGACCCCAGCAACCGCGGGCCTCCCCCTCTCCAAAGGGAGGTGATGAGGGCGCAGCATCGGCCTGCCACCCGGCCCAGGAGCCCTCGCGACCGGGACAACCTCCGTTCCCCGGGCACCGGAGCCGAGAGCCTGGCTGGGACCCTCCCTCGTCTCCTTTCGCCGGGGCTAACTCTCCCGTTTACGGGTCCCCAGCGCCGGCCGCGGTTTCTCAGGCCTCGGGGACCCCGGGCCTGGCGAGTGGACAGACGAATGCCGAGAGTGACGACGGCGGCGGAGGGTGTACTCCTCGCCACCCAAGAAAAAGATAGGAAAGCAGGGGTCGGGGCCGAGGCGTTCCCCCTCGGCGACGGCCTGCCGCCGTCCGCGCGTCTGTTGTAGGGTCTGTCATTCCTTCCCTCACTCACCAGGAGCAGCAGGGAGCATCTCAAGTCGGGGAAGGTTAGGAAGACGGCAGGATTCATGGTAACGCTGGGATCCGCGGCAGAGACAGGCGTGGGCCGCTGGGACTGGGTAAGGTTGGGTTGGGTTAGGACAGGGCTGGGCTCCGGGGGCCGGCGGCGGCGGAGGAATCTCCCGGCAGCGACACCCCGTCCTCTCGACCCGGAGCTCCCGCGGCGAACACCCCGGACAACTTCCAGAGAGGCCTCTCAACCCTCACTTCCGGGTCCCGCCCACCTCAGAGCACGTCGGGAAACGTAGTCCTTGACCACTTCCGCTGAGCACGTCATCGCGCACCCAGAACTCCTTTCCCATCAGGCTCTCAGTCCAGGTCTACTGGGTACTCTGCGCGCGAGGCCCTGTGGGATAGAAAGGGCGGAGAGCGGGAGTACCCTGTGTTTTCAGAGGGATGGGAACTACAATTCCCAGAAGGGTGTGCGGTTCAGAGTCAGCGGCCTTCCGAGGGACCCCGTTAGGTTTAGCGCAGTGGGGGAGCTGCCCCGGACGGATGTAGGCACGATTTTGGCTCCTGGCGGGTGGGGCGGCCCAGTGGGGGTCGTGCCTCCTGGAGCCGCCCCCGGGACGCGAGTCCTGGCGGAGGCGAGGGTGAGTAGTAGGGTGCCTGGTTGGGGAAGCTCCAGTCGCACCGCCTTGGCTCCTGCCTGAGACTCATGGTCCTCCTGGCCTGACCTGTGGCCTGAGCCTCCATCCTTGGCCTCCCCGCCTGCTGCCTCTGCTTTCCGCGCTAATTCCTGCTCAGTCGGAGCCACTTCTGGGGGCCTCCGTTGAATAAGTAAACGACGCATCCCTCATTGTCTCCTGGGGCGCGTGTAAGGAGGAGATGCGGGATAGCACGGGAAAGCACGTTGTGAACTGAGAGGCTCCAGCGTGAGAGACCGCGAACGCACGGTCACTCCCCACAGGACAGTTAGGGAAGTTCATTAGCCACCGAGGACCTGAGCCGGGCCTCCGCTCCCCAGTCTCATCAGCGGACACCCCGCCGGGTCACCCGAACAGTCACGACCGAGTACCTGGACGCAGCCTTCTTTTTTGTGGTTCTCCCTATGCCTTGCCTTTGCTCCTGCTTTCCTGCTGCCTGGAATGGCCTTCAGCTCTTTTCTGTCTGTAATTTCATCCAAAATGTCACAGCCTCTGAGAACTTCCGAAGCAACCAACCAACCCTTTAGTCCTAATCAGAATTACTCTTCCTTGCTTGTGACTACAGCAACCACTAGTTTTGTACAGTCATAAATTGCTAGACCATGTATTACACCGACTTGTTTTATAATGAGTGGTGATGACGATACCCTTGCATTTTATAATTAACAAAGTGGTCTTGATTTTCATCTGTAAATATGATTACAAAAAAAAACAACAACCAGTAGTGCTAAAGTAATACATTTAAGCCAAAAAGACAAATAAGCAAAAAATAAAAATAGAAAATCACTTTCCCAGGATGACAAAATTAGATAGTGGCAGAACCAAGACTTACAGTTACGTTTCCTGTGTGGTAAAACTCTGAACACTTAGAATCTAAAATGACATGTATTAAGAGTTCAGAACAGTACTGAGCACATAGTTGATACTGTTAACGTAAAAACATTCAAACCTGTAAAAAATTTTTGTGAGTTTATTTGAGCCAAACTGACACCGAATGCCGGGAAATAAATCTCAGCAGATTGGGATAATGCTCCAGAGAATGGCTGTGTGTGTTTGTTGTTTTTTTTTTTGGAGCTGTTGGGTTTTTTTTCCTTGTTTTTATAAATTACCATCAGAGGGGAAGATGTAAGTGGGTTACATGAAGTCCACTGGTGATAGATTAGGGAGGTGGGAGAAAGCAAATGGGGTGGGGGAGCCGGGTAGGGAAACCTCTGAGATTGGATAAAAAGTGAAATGATGGGCATACGCTTCTTTCACATAGATGGACGCGGGGTAGTTAACATAGTTAGCAGTTGACAATTAACATGATAGCAGTAGCAATGAGGGAATTTGTGGTTTGCAGCTCTGGTGCCATTGGTTGTGCCCTGAGGGGGTCTGGAAAAAAAGGGGAACTTACAAGTTACCCAGACATTTTACAGGTATGTTATCTTAGATGTACAAAGACAATAGGCTCAGTAGAGATTAAAATTGATCTTTGTCAGGGAAGATATTGGCCTAGCACGTGACTACCCACTATAAACTGCTTTCAGGTAAATATTTAATTTCAGACCATCCTTGGTGGTTACTTTAGGTGTTTGCACAGCCGCCATGCAGGTGTTGCCTGAACGAGTCAGGTTAGCATGTGGCCTTTTTTTCTTTTTCTTTTTTCTCATCCATAGTACTTCCCTTGTAGAATGAATCAACGTGGTCTACCTTTTCCATTTTCACATTTTATAGGAAGTCTGAGAGCTGAGGAAGCTAAAGGGCACGCTGCTAATTATTAATGGCACAGAACCTACAGCCCTAGTGCAATTATTCCTCTACTGTGTTTCTACCTCCACCCCTGTTCCGTAGCTTCTCTCAAGTCACTTGAATATAGCCTGTTTATGACAGTGGCTTTTCTGACACGACAGACTTGCTCAGACATGACAAGTGTCTCACAACGCCCATGAAAATAAGGACGCGAAGAGCTGACCTTTAACAAAATTAAGGAAGCACTTTCATTCTAAGGCAGCATTTGAACCAAAAATCCCTGACAGTGACAACACAAGTACTAGCTCATCATTTATCTTACAAAACTCTCAGGTTCTCGGGAGTCGCAGAGATTGGAGTGATGCTCCTTGGTAAAATCCAAAGAGGGCCTTGCCTACCCTTATGGAGGCTATTAACGAGCTCATTAGCAAGTGCTCCCTTTAAATAGCTGTCTGTGTGCCCCAGTGTGCCTGAACCCCATGACTCCCTGTGTTTCTTACAGTTTTCGGCCTCCCTGCTCCATTTAGGCATTCAGCTTTGATGGAACATCTTATGTTTAGGGAGGAAGTTTAAGTTCTTTGATGGAACTCCCCCTTCCTTTTCCATCAGGTGCTTGACTGCTTGCTGCATTTCTGACATAACCCAGCCTCTGCTTAAACAGTCGTGATAGAGAACTCACTATTTTCCTAAGCGTATAGTGCATTTCTAGATAGTTCTAGCAACCATATCAGACTATTAACCAGAACAAAAATGTCCTTGATGAAGCATGGTTAATTCTAATGATGTGCTGTTCCAAGTAAGATCCTAAGGTCAGGGTCTCAAGCTAGGTGTATTCCCCTGTGGGCACAAGGAAACAAAAATTTAAAATTCTGCCTTTATCTGCATGAAAAAAGAACTAGGTTTTAATTGAGCACTCAAATCTGGTTAATTCTGATCTAACAATTAAGTTCACATCATTACTTGTGACTTGGTCATTACCTTTATTCCCAATATCAATTCTAATGTTTAATATTATATGGAGTTAAAGTACCTGTATTAACTTAAAAATCGATGTGGTTTTGGGACACTGTGCCTAATGTTAAATATTGAGTCTCCCCCCTCCCCCAACCCGAGATAGCCCCTGAGAAGGGTTTTAGGAGCATCTAATCCCTTCATAGTAAAGATGAGCAACTTGCACATAGGGTTACCCAGTTTGCCACATTATGGCAATTCTAGGACTGCAGATTTTTTGAATCCTAGTCACAGATTCTAGTAAGCCATGTTTCTCATATCTATTTCCAATTAATGAGACGGCTTTTAGAAATGTTTCCTGCGTATGCTCATGGCTCAAATAATTGTTTCAGGTTTCTTCGGTTGCTGAGAAGACTATGAACAGATCAGAGAACTTGTTCTTTACTGGCTCCTCATTAGCATCCCAGGTTCATGCTGCTGCTATTAACGGAGATAAGGGTGCTCTTCACAGGCTCATCATAGGTAAGCAGTCCATGTAAATACAGAAACTTTTAAAGATAACTCTCTGTCCCAAGGAAGTTTGTTAATCTTAGCATTTGCACTGTATTTACACATTTTAATGGAAACACATTATTCTTTACATTTTGTTCCAGGACTTGAACAATAAACAAATTAAGTCCTGAAACTTAAAAATATGGATTAGAATTCGGTGAAAAGTATTTGAGAAATATCTGTGTATTTGGCTTTGAATCTGGATATGTATGCTAAGGTAATCATCTTTGTAATAATAGAGATCTAGAATGAGATAGTAAACAATGATCTTTATATTTGATATATTTCAGAAGTACTAACATCTACAAATACTTTAAATTATGATGATTTAAAATTGATTTACTGGTCTTCCTATCACTGATTGATTGACACTGATTCAGTGTCCTGCCTAGCATATGTATAGAGATAGGTCCAATATAGAAGTTCTAGAAAGAGAACAAAGTGAATAAAAGAGGGACAGTATTCAAGGACAAAATGGGTGAAAATTTTTCAAAGTCATAAAACCCACAAATTCACCTGTTCATAAGACATTAGCCCTAAAGAAAATAAATAAAATAAAAACATATATTACTTGTGATCATTTTACACACCAGTGTCTATGACATCATGATTGACAACTTGGGCTTTAAAAATAAAATCCACACTCCTTGGTCTTTCATACCCATTCTTTCAGAATTTATTTTCATTCTACCTTTCCAGTTTCTCCAGGAACTTCTACATAACTTCTGACTAGCCTTTCTGTTCCCCAGTTTGTCTTGAATTTTGTCTTACTTTTCCCTGTACATCTGTTCCCTCTCCTCTTTTCTACCTTCTCCTCACCTTACCCTTTTCTCTATTGAATAATCTCCTACTTATCTTTAAAGACAAAATTGTTTTACCACACACTGCGAAGATTTCTCTTCTCTGTGAGGGATGTTATCACCTGATAACTTAGCTTCCCCTCATTTTCCTACATTCACAGTTATTCCTGGGACCTTGACATCTTTACTGCATCTGAATCATTCATTCAAACATTCACCATTCAACTACAACTCTTACTTCCAGCTCACTTATTAATAAGAACAATCGTTTTTCAGTGTCATTGAGACTTCCACATTCTTTTCTTTTTTTTCAGTTTCAACTCTTAGTCTCCTTATGTCTTTTTTTTTTTGTTAATAAATCTTTATTAATTTTATTTTTTTAATATATATTTTATTGATTTTTTACAGAGAGGAAGGGAGAGGGATAGAGAGTTAGAAACATCGATGAGAGAGAAACATGGATCAGCTGCCTCCTGCACATCCCCCACCTGGGATGTGCCTGCAACCAAGGTACATGCCCTTGATGGGAACCGAGCCTGGCACCTTGAGTCGCAGGCCTCCTTATGTCTTTATGTTCCTCCTTATTCAACCCTGATTCCATGGCCTATTAGTAAAATCCTTTTCTTGGAAAAATTATCTTTCCTCCTCACCTCTGTTGCACCTAGCTGCTGTAATCCCAGCTCTGGATGGACCTAATGCATCTACATCTGCCAGCCCCTGAACAATTTCACCTTTCTGGGAGACTGGTAGTGCCCTAAATTTATGATTACCCTCTTCAGAGGGTCACTCAACGCTTTCTGCTCATAACACCACATTTCTCCATAATATGGGTTTTATATCTTTTCACTCTACCAAACCTCTGCCTGCCAGTTCTCCCTTCCTCCATGCTCACCTAATGCTTTACGTTTCCTACAAAAAATGAAGACCTTAAATAGGAACTCTCTCATCTTTCAGCAAGATATTTACAAACAACCTACCTCTGCACCCATCATCTCTCTTTTTGCTAAAACAGAGTAAATATCCCTTTGTGTGAAAGGTCGCTTCTTCCACACATCTCTTCCTATCTTCTCAGGTACCCTGCTCCATTTCTTAAAAATCTCATTATTATATCTTTAACCTTTTCTTCTACTATAATTCTTCCCATCAACATTTAAATGTGTCTGTTGTCTCCATGATTTAGAAATTCCTTCCCTGTTCTTTTATCCCCCTCTAGGTATTACCAAATCTCTCAACTTTCCTTCATAACTGTATCAGTGCACAGACTAAGCTGCTATAAAAATGACTTAAATAGTCAGAGAAAAACAAGTAACACATGATCACACTCATATGTGGAATCTAAGTAACAAAATAAACTGATGAATGGAGTGGATCCAGAGACTGAAAGCATGGAACAGAGTGCGGAATCTCAGAGGGAAGGTGGGGGAGGGAATCAACCAGAGACTTTGTATGCATATATGCATAACCCATGGACACAGACAATAGGATGCTGAAGGGCTGGGGGTGGGAGGGGCCAGGGCAGGCTAGGAGGGGGTTAGTAGTTGGGAGGGGAAGGGGGATATATGTAATACTTTCAACAATAAAGAATTATTTTAAAAAATGAAAAATAAAAGTGACTTAAATAAGATACAAGTATATTTCATTCTCATAATAGCACAAAGGTAATTGGGCAATCTAAGGTGAATAGACATTTCTGCCTCACACAATTCCAGGGATGCTGTTAGGGCTTGGCTCTGCCCTTCTCAACATGTGCCTTCCATCTCTGAGTCAGAGGCACATAGATTGTAGTCATAGCTCAGCCAGCAGGAAAGCAGTTTGTCATGCAGGAGCTGGACTACACTAGACACAGAGCCACACCTAGGACAGAAGAGGCTAAAAAAAGTCTCTCCCTGGGTGGTGTGATGCCCAGCTAAAACTCAGGGTGCTGAATTCGTGAAAATAAAAGTGAGAGAATGTGTATGGAGGCAATTGTCACTCCCTCACCAAACCAAGCTTCTTGAGCTGTCTGTACCCTACTGCTTTACCATTGCTTTACCACTGCTTTACCACTCTTGTATTAAAGGAAAACAACATATTTTTTATTTTGAAATATACATATAGAGCAATACATAAGACTTTAATGTGCGGTTTAACAAATATAGAGCAAACATCCATGTAACCACTCAAGACACAGAACATTGACCCCCAGAAGCCCCGAATACATCCTCCCCTCCCCTTAGAATAATTGTTATCTTGACTTTATGGTAATAATTATATTGTAGGTTTACCACCTAAATATAGATCTTAAGTACTATAGTTTCCTTCTGCTTTTCTGAACTTATATTTGCTAAACGTTCCATGTTCACTTGTACTGAAATTGTGTATATTAATAATTTTGTTGTTTTCTTGCTCAAAATCTCTTTAATTGCTTCCCATTGTATTTGGAATAAAATTTTAAAGTGTCCCTATACCTTTTCCCTCTCCAGCCTCACCTTTCACACTCTTATACTAGAAAAACTTGTTTTATTTTAGTTTCTCAATCCTACCAAGCCCTTTTCCATCTCAGGACTTTTGCCTGAAATTCTGGTCTTCCATCCTCTGTCTAACGCTTAGTCATCTTTCAGATCTCAGATTCAAGTCGCTTCTTCTAATAGGCCTGCTGTGAACACCCAAACTCAGTGAGTTTGTTCGTTGTGTTCTCTCTTGGAACTCTGTATTCACAGACATTGCCTCAGATTGTAACT
>PVJC01031855.1:0-20304 GCA_004026665.1 Murina feae | reverse complement strand
GACCCTCCCGGCCCCTTCGTCGCACGTGTGAGTGTCCTGCGCGGACTGCAGCTCCGCCTTCACCGGGTCCAGAGCTCGCGGCCTCACAGGCAGGGGCCACTCCTGTGCCCACGGGGAGCTGCTCAGCTGCCTCCCGTTTCCTCCCGGCCTTGGCCGTGAAGCGGACCAGTGTGTTCCGTCCAGGGCCTCTGCTTCCGCCCTTTCTCCTGCCTGAGACTCTCAGGTCTGTGCCGAGTTGTAGTCGCCGGCGCCCTTCCACCCCCTCGTGGCCCTTCCACCCCCTCGTGGCCCTGGTCACCTTCACGTCTGTAGGTGCCTTGCCGGGCTGCCCGGTGCCCGGGTACGACTCAGCCTACACGTGAGCCTTGCCCACCTCCCAGTCCCCACGCAGTAGGGCAGCCAGCGGGAGCTGGACGCACGGGTTCAAGGCTGGCTCTGCACCTGAGCCCTGCATGGCCTGGCATTTCCCTGCTGGCGCCTCAGTCCCCGTGAGTCCTGCTAACTGGCGCGCAGGTTCTAACCCCACCTGGTTAGGTAGCCGCACATCTCCGTGATATCCGACTTACACACAACGGGCTTTCCTTTTCGCCGCCTTCTTTGGGAAAGAGTTGGATGCATCCTCGTACGCTAAGTCATGCCCCCTGGCTAGGGCAACAGGCTAGAGGGAGCGGTTAGCCTGAGCCATGGGGCTCAGGCATTCTGTGACCCCACAAGAGGGTCCCTCCCAGCATGTCCTGTCTGGAGTGGGGGACCTCATTTTTTGGGGGGGATCCTGCTGGAATCCAGGCCTTGGTGAGCCTTCTGGGGTATCCCTGGGGCTGAGGGTGAAGGAGAGAGAGCCGCTGGAACGAGGAACCAGGAGGGGGGCTCGGGGCTGCGGACAGAGGGTGAGGGCGAGTGGGTGGCGCTCCTCTGGGATCCGGATCCTTCTGTTAAGGGGAGGCTGTCCTGAGCTGTGTTCACCATGGAATGGGCATCCGATCTGCCTCACGGCTGCGCAGAATCAGAAATAACAGTGCGACGCTGCCTCATCAGCTCGCGGCTTCTCCTTCCAAGCTGCCCCTCCCCAGCCGAGTGTGAAGTCGCGTGGCGGGATGGGCGGGGACTTGCCGGGACCCTCTTGCCTGCTTTCCCGGTACAGACAGAGGCCTGTGCAGAGGCGGGGTCGGGACGGTGAGCTCGGGAGCGCGGTGGCCACTGGATGGCCGTTTCCCAGGTGGCCGTCAGCCAGCAGCACGTGGGGAGGAGGAGCGGGTGGGAAGGGAGATCTCTCTGAGATGCACATGGAGCTGGGCCCATTTCCCGGACGGGAGGACTGACCGTGCTCAGGTGCTAGAGTCAAGCTGGGAAGCGGCGGAGGGAGGGAGGGAGGGAGGGAGGGAAGGGGCTGCAGAGCCTGCCCCAGGGGCCAGCCCTCAGCATCCAGGCCAGGGGTCCCCGACATGCACAGAGGGGAAGCCCCCTCCCAGCTCCCCTTCAATCTACCTGTTTCCCCTCCCCCCAGGCCCTCCCCTTGCTCGCTTCGGGAGGTAGGATGTACGTCTTCTCCTTCCCAGCGCCCTCTGCGAGGAAGGCCTGTGTAGGCACTTTGTGGGCGGGAGCGGAGCCCCACATAACTTTCTTGGTGCAGGAGCGGGAGAGGCATTTGTGTCCCTTCAGAGGCTCAGGACGTGACCTCCCGATCCAGGGTCCAGGTCCTGGTACCAGTGGCTCCGTGAGGGACACCCGAGGAGCTGTTGCTGCCCGTGGCTGGGTGGCCCGGCCCGGGGGAGGCTGGGAGGAGTAGGGAGCTGCTTCCCACATCTGTGACCGTTCTGCTTTCAGCAGACTGGAACCTGATCTGGAACGTTCTCTTTAGGAAACAAAGGTGGGCCTTGGTTCCTGCGGGCGGGCGGCCTCATCCTCCGGAATCTGCCTCCAGCTGCTCCGTCAGAATTCTCCCACCCTCGCCCCGTGGGCTCCGCGGGTCAGTCACTGTCCCGGGAGGCCTCCTGCTCTAGAAATGCAGCGACCTGGCTGCTGGCTGTCACACGCCTCCTGGCTTACAGGCATCACCCGTGGACGCAGGCCTTTCTCCTGCTGGGCTTCACCCCGAAGGCGGCATCCCTGCCGCCAGCCCCTGCCGCACGAGGTGCCTTGAGGTGCAACTTGAACCGAACCCTGGGGCCCCTGCTTCCCATTTCCCCTGCCTGCGCCCCTGCCTGCGCGGGTGCTGTTCTCGCTGCCAGGAAGCCCTCCCCTTCCTCTCCTCTCATCCCTGTCATCACTGCACCCTCCTCTCGAGGTCGCGTCCGCCCAGGCTCGGTGTTGTGCTCCCTGCTCCTGTCCTTACTGGGTTCCTGGCCACGGGCTCTCCCTGCGCTGTCTCCCCGACGGGGACATAGCCGAGCCCTTGGCGCCACCTGCCGCTCCTGGGAAGGAAGCTCACGTGTGCGCCTTCTGGGAGCGCAGCCTGTGTGCTGGGGTTCCCTTGAACCCGAGCGTCTGTGGAGGTGATGTGGGGAGGGGCACGGCAGGGAAGGCCTGGAACCTTGTCTACTCTCAGGGGGTCCCACTTGCCTCCCGCCCTCCCCGGCGGGGCTGTGAAGGAGGCACTACGGGGAGCCTGGCTCCCGTGTCCTTCCCTGTCCCCTGGGCACTCGCAGCGCAGCCTGTGGGACTGAAGACTTCCAGCGTCCATCCATCCTCCTTCCAGGGCCTGCGTCCAGCCTCCTCACGGCTGAGCGAGGAGCAGATGTAACTTGGAGATGAGACTTGGAGATGAGACTTGGTCTGGGAAACAGCAGCAAACCCAACCCCTACTCCCCAGAACATAAAGGCCTTACAGCTCGGAGCTACATAGAACTCATTTCCATACTTTGCGGGATGTATCTGGGATGAAACATCTCACGATGAAAAAACCGATCGCAGATGAACTCATTTTGTTATTACAGAGCTTGGCCCGTTAGACGGAGGGAACTCATCGTCACCAGGCGTCAGCCTCTCCCCAAACCAAAAGCTGCCTAAACACTCACAACCGAAAACCCATGAGATAAACTAGCGCTGGCTGAAGCCGGACTTGCTCATAGAATGAATGCGAGTTGATATCATTGCTTTCTGGAGACTAACACGCCTCGGTCCCAACAAGTTTAGACGCCCACCTTAAGCCGGGACCCCTGAGTGGGGCCGAAGTGGCCTCAGGTTAGTGTGCGCCGCCTTTGGCCGCATGGCAAAGCAACACAGACCCTCTCGGAAGCCTCCCAGCTCAGGCTGCGAATGGCCCACAGAGGAAAAGCTAGCCAATACGAGTTCCTAATCAAAGATTACCGATCACGGGAAACATCAAGTCAGGTATGATTGAGAGGCACAGAAACAACAAATATACCTTAAGGACACCTCCCCCCCCCAAGAAATTATGATTTTGGAATTTGATCCAGAACATAAAATAACTAGGAAATGTTGGAAGAAATAAAAAGTGGGTAACAAAAATGTGCTGGCAACAAAGACTGAACAAAAATTTGCAAAGACTAACCAGGCAATTTGCAAAATAACTAAATAGAACATTTAGAAATAAATAATATCATCTTTGAAATGGGAAATTAAACGAATGGATTAAACAGAAGAGAACTAGTAAGTGGGAAATAAATCCGAAACTGTTACCCAGAATGCAGCACAGAGAAACAAAGTAGAAACCATGAGAAAGCTGAGAAGTGATAAGAAGAATCGTATGAGAATGTCTGACACGGTCATAGTCTCGAGAAGGAAATGAGAGAGTGGAGGAGAGGCAATCTGTGGAGAGAGAAGGGCTGGGAAGTTCTCATGATTGTCGAAATGGGCGATTCTACAGGAAAAGGAAACAATACATAGAAGCAAATCCACATTTAGGCTCTGGTCCACTGACACCTTGAACACCAACAGAGAAAAATGAAAAGACGGCAGAGAGGAAAGATGGGGTGTCTGTGAAGGAGCAGTGGGTCTGACATCTTCAACAGCGGAGTCCAAATGATTATCAACCACGCTACCTTCCAGATGTTGTGTTGCTTGTCTGTTGGTGCAGAACAAGCGACCTCAAGCCTAGCAGCTGAGCACACACACCGTTATTATCTCCTGTTCTGTAGGCGAGTCAGCGCAGCTTACCTGGTGCTTTGCTCCAGGGCGTCACCTAACTCAGCCTGTATGTTGGCTAGAGTTGTGACCCAACCAGGAGCCTCTGGGGAAAGGCTCACCTCCAGACTCCCTGCGGTTGAGGGCAGAGTTCGTCTCCTGTGGCAGGAAGACAGAGATCCCCATTCTCCTGCTGGCTGTGGCCAGGGGCTGCTCTAACCGTTGGAGGCTTCCCACAGTCCCTTGCCATGTGCGCACATCATGCCCTTTTTCAAGCCGGCAAGGGAGAGGATGCTCTGGCTTCTGCCTGCCGAGATCAAGTCTGACGTAACAACTATCACGTGAGTGACAGCTGTCACCTTTGCCATAGGCTGTGAGAAGCATGTCCCATCTCTGCTCCCATCAGGGAGGGGATCACAGCTGCAGGCTTGAACACGAGGGGTTGGAATTCTTGGGGATCCCTTTACAGGCTTCCCATCACAAGGGAGAAATGAAAACATTCATAGATAAACAAAAACTGAGTTTATAACGAATAGGTCTTCATTAAAGTCCCAAAAGACGTTCTTCAGGAATAAAGAACATGGCTTGAAGCTGAGTGAGATTCATGAAGGACTGTGAACATACCAGTTCATTGATATGTCGTATTAGTTATCTATGGCTGCGTAACAAATCAGCCCAAACTCAATGCCTTGGGACACAGACATTTATTACCTCCTACAGGCCTGAGGGTCCGGCCTCAGGGAGCAGGTGACTCTGCTGAGGGCAGGCTGTCTGGCAGGGAGGCATTTATGTGAGTGCCGCTTCCAGGCTGAGTGCTCCTGGCAGGCCCCCCTCAGTACTCTGCCACAGTGGGCTCTCCCCAGGCTGCCCAAGCATCCTTAAGGAGGAGGGCCCTCAGCCCGGCCTGTGCCCTGTCACAGTCTGGAACCCCTCGGGGGATGTCCACCTGTTGGCTTAGGCCTGCTCCCCAGGGGATCGGGCCTAAGCTGGCAGTCAGACATCCCTGTGGCAGCCCGGGACCCCTCGGGGGAGGAGTCTACTTTGCAGCAGGGGAGCAGGCCTAAGCTGCAGTCGGACATCCTTAGTGCTGCTGAGGAGGCGGGAGAGGCTCCCACCACCACCACCGCTGTACTGGCAGCTGTCAGCCTGGCTTATGGCTGAGCAGAGCTCCCCCTGTGGGAGTGCACTGATGACCACGGGGAAGCTTCTGCATTGAGCATCTGCCCCCTGGTGGTCAGTGTGTGTCATAGTGACCAGTCATCCCCAGTGGTTCTGCTATTAGGATCAATTTGCATATTACCTTTTTATTATATAGGATAGAGGCCTGGTGCATGGGTGGGGGCTGGCTGATTTCATCTGAAGAAGGGTGTCCTGGATCAGGGTGGAGGATCCTGATGGGGTGCCTGGCCAGTCTGGCTGAGTGGCTGATGGCTGTTTGCAGGCTGGCCAAGCCCCCCAGTGGGGACCCTCACCCCATGAGGGTGTGGCCATCCTGGGTGAGGGGCTGATGGCTGTTTGCAGGCTGGCCATGGCCCCCAGCAACCTAAACTCCCAGGGAGGCTGGCTGGAAGCAGGTATCTGGGATTTATTTTTCTTCTATAATTGAAACTTTGTTGCCTTGAGTGGAGGCCACAGCCGGCCAGGGCAGGGGGGAGCTTGGCTTGCTCCATCACTGGGGCAACCAAGCCTCCTGCTTGCTCTAGCTCTGTGGCTTCCGGTGGCCATCTTGGTTGGGTTAATTTGCATAGAGTCTCTCTGATTGACTGGTGGGCATGACTTGGGTGTAGCAGAGTAACAGCAATTTGCATGTTTGTCTTTTATTAGTATAGATTATATAGAATATATTCAAATGATATTCAAATGAAGTATTGTAGCCATTAATTAATCGAATAGGCAATTTAAAATCGATTAAAGAAAATACTAAGCCTAGATGACTTTACAGGTTAGTTCTAGTAAACACTCCAAGAACAGATTATCCCAATAAATCTCACTGGGTTAGGTCCTTGCAGGTTGTCTCTGCAGGCTCTTCCCGGGAATGGCAAGGAGGAAGCACTTGTCCTGTGAAGCCAAGGCCACCGTGACGCCCAAACCAGGCTAAATGAGTCCAATAAAGTAACACTCGCAGCCCAGTCTTACTCATGCACATGGATGCAGAAATCCTAAGCAAAAAATCAACAAACCAAACCCGCCAGTTGATTAAAAAGGTGGTACATTGGTTGGACCTCAGAAATGAAAGGATGATTTAACACTAAGTAATTTGTATGACATACATATAATTTACTTCACTGATAGATTAAAGGAGAAAATAAAACAAACATCTTGGAAAACCAGAAGTAGAGGGGGACTTTTAAAACATTAGAAGCCCTGGCTGGTGTGGCTCAGTGGATAGACCATCGGCCTGTGGACTGAAGGGTTCCAGGTTCGATTCCAGTCAAGGGCACATGCCCTGATTGTGGGCTCCATCTCCAGTGTGGGGCGTGCAAGAGGCAGCCGATAAAATCATTGATGTTTCTCTCTCTCCCTCTCCCTTCCTCTCTGTAAAAGGATATTTAAATGAAAACAACCATTAGAACACTATTTAAAATCAATACTTCCCTTTTTATGGCTGATATACACCCGTCACATTTTATTTATTCTCACCACACGCACATAAGGCAGTTATGTGAGGGGATGGAGCTGTTGACCTTATCGTGCAGTCATTTTAGAGTCTGTGCGTGTATCAAATGACGAGGTACATAGTAAACTTACACAGTATTGCGTGTCATAGCTCAGTGACGCTGGGAAAAATAAAAACACACAGTAAATGAACATCAATAATAAGACCATACGTGTTTCTGTTTGTGTGTCTGTGCATGCACATGCATTATCGGTACATGTATTCTACATTTCACTAAGAATAAGATAAGACATAGCAATGAACAGTGTAAGAACTGGAAAAGAAGAAACAATACTGTATCATGCGTGCAGAGAATATCCAATCTAAAGGTAAATTATTAGAAATAATAGGGGAGTTTAACAAGATTATTGGATTTAAGGTCAGTATATGTAAGTCTTGCTTTTCTCTATACCAGCAAAAATTAGAAAACATACAGAAGACATCGCCTTTAAAATAGGAATAAAATTATAAGAGACCTAGGAACTAATAGAAGATGTCTAACAGCGAAAGGAAAGCATTAATAAAACTTTATCAAAGGACATTGAAAAGGACCTAACCAAGTGGAAAGATTTATTTTGTAAGGGGACTCAAGGTCAGATAGGGGACTCAAGGTCAGTAAAAGGTCAGCCTCCCCACGTTGTTCAATAGGTAGATTCATGGCAATTCCAGTGAAAATCCCACCAGTTTTAGATGAAGGTGACACGCTGGTTCTAAAATGTGTAGATGGAGTAAAAGGTCGAGAATAGTGAAGACATTCCGGAAGGAAGAGGACGAGAAGAAAGCGCAGAAAGAAGAGGGAAGCTTTCCACCTGATGGGGAGAACCTGTGAAGCTGTGGGACTCAGACACTGTGATGCTGTGCAGGGGTGACCAGGAGACCCCAGGAGGGGCCCGGAAACCCACCTCTACACAGACTCTAGCTGCTTGACACAGGTGCATTGTGAGTCCCGAGGAAAGGGGGAGAAGGGCCCACCAATGGTGGCATTAGGTCCCCACCTCACACAGACATCAGTTCTGGGTGGAATCAAGAAATAAATGTAAAAAACAAAGCTTTACAATTTTGAGAAGAAAATTCTGACGCAGGGGGACACAACATGTGAAACGAGACACAAAAATCTTTGCATTTAATTACATTAGAACTACGAAATTATTTTCACGTGACAGACAGTTTTAGAAAGGGAAAAGACAAGCCTCTAATTGGGATGAGATGATTGTGATACTAAATGACAGTGAGTTAGTACTCAAAACAAGAAATGAATAATATGTCAACTCATTTGAAAATAAAGCAAAAGACATAAGCACCAGGAATGGCAAACGAGCAGAAAGAAGCCCAGTTCTACGTCTAGAAGAAAATCAATACCATATTTTATACCTCTAGGCTGGTAGAAATTAAGCAGTCTGACCATATCGAGCAATGACAGTTACGTAGAGTAATAGCAGTTGTGCAGCTGGTGGGATATTCAAGTGGAGATGATTACTTAGGACAACATTTCGAAGTTATTTGGGAAAGTTGATAATTTGTGTAGTGTGCCACCCAATGACGTCGCTCTGGGCCTGTCTCTAGAACATCATTTTTCAAACTGCTGAGGGCAACCCATTAGTGAACCCGGCCATCTACACTAATAAAAGAGAAACATGCAAATTGGCATCACTCTGCTACACCTACCAAGCCAATCAAAGCAAGTATGCAAATTAACCCAACAAAGATGGCTCTGGCCATGGAGCTGGAGGCGTGGGTTGCCCCCAGCAATGGAGGAAGCCAAGCTTCCAGCCTGCCCTGGCCACAGCTCGGGGGAGAGAACAACATGCAGGTGAGGCCAGGAGCCTGAGAGATCATCACAGAGGGGCGCCTGCGCCAAGCCTCCAATGCGGTTGGGGGTAGGCCCCCAGTGGACACACACACACACACACTCACACACACGGGGTGCCTGCTGGAGCCTCTGATGCAGCTGGGGGCAGGCCCCAGCGGGGACAAACACACTCACACTCTTTATCTCTCTCTCTCACACACACACACACACACACACACACACACACACACACACGGGGTGACTGTTCCGAGCCTCTGACGTGGCTGGGGGCAGGCCCCAGTGGGGACACACACAGGGCTCCTGCTCCAAGCCTCTGAGGCGCACCTGAGGGCAGCCACCAGCTGACACACACACACACACACACACACACAAGGGGCGTCTGCTCTCAGCCTGTGCTGCCAGACTGTGGATACACACACACAAACATCCACTGAGGGCTCCTGGAGAGAAGCAGGCTGGGCTGAGGAACCCTCACCCCCAGTGCATGGATTTTGTGCACCAGGCCTCTAGTCCTATATAATAAAAGAGAAACATGCAAATTAAGCACTACTCTGTCACTCTGCTACACCCAGCAGCCAATCAGGAGTGAGTATGCAAATTAACCCAACTAAGATGGCCGTGACCATGGAGCTGGAACAAGCAAGAGGCTTGGGTTGCCCCTGGCCATGGAGGAAGCCAAGCTTCCCACCTGCCCTGGCCTGCCTTAGGCTCCTCTCAAGGCTACAAAGTTTCAATTATAGAAGATAAATAAACCCAAGATACCTGCTTTTAGCCCACAAAAGAACAAAACAATAAAAAAGAAGCTTGGAGCTTGGGTCACCAGGGGGTGTGGTCAGCCTGAAAACGGCCAGCAGCCCCTCACCCAGGCTGGCCACACCCCTATGGGGTGAGGATCCCCATTGGGGGGCTTGGTCAGCCTGCAAATAGCCATCAGCCCCTCACTCAGGCACCCCAGCGGGACCCCCACCCTCATCTGGGACACTCTTCAGGGCAAACCAGCCAGCCCCCACCCATGCACCAGGCCTCTATCCTATATAATAAAAGGATAATATGCAAATCGACCCTAACAGCAGAACCACTGGGAATGACTGGTCACTATGACATACGCTGACCACCAGGGGCAGACGCTCAATGCAGGAGCTGCCCCCTGGTGGTCAGGGCACTCCCACAGGGGGAGCTTTGCTCAGCCACAAGCAGTGGTGGCGGAAGCCTCTCCTGCCTCCTCAGCAGCGCTAAGGATGTCCCACTGCAGCTTCAGCCTGCTCCCCGCTGGCAAGTGGACACCTCCCGAGGGCTCCTGGGCTGCCAGAGGGATGTCTGACTGCTAGCTTAGGCCTAATCCCCCAGGGAGCGGGCCCAAGCCAGCAGGTGGACATCCCCTGAGGAGTCCCAGACCGCAAGAGGGCACAGGCTGGGCTGAGGGATCCCCCTAAGTGCACAAATTCCTGTGCACTGGGACTCTAGTCCTATATAATAAAAGGTTAATATGCAAATAGACCAAACAGCGGAATGACTGGCCACTATGACACACACTGACCACCAGGGAGCAGACGCTTAATGCAGGAGCTGCCCCCTGATGGTCAGTGCGCTCCCACCAGTGCTGCTCAATCATAAGCCAGGCTGACAGTTGGCAAGCACAGCGGGGGGTGGCAGGAGCCTCTCCCGCCTCTGTGGCAGCACTAAGGATATCTGACTGTGGCTTAGGCCCACTCCCGGGAGTAGGCCTAAGATGTCAGTGGGACATCCCCCAAGGGCTCCCTGACTGCTAAAAGGTGCAGGCCAGGCTGAGGGACTACCCCCCCCCCCCCCACTGAAGTGCAGGAATGTTGTGCACCAAGCCTCTAGTTTAAAATAAAAAGGTAGAATGAGAAATGTCAGAGGGCATCACTTATTTTAAGGTTAGTATCATCTGGTGACACTGTTTCTGGTGCTGGTGAATACGCATTTATTCTGGGCTCCCGTGCAGAAAGCATTGCTTATGGTGTCAGAGATCTGAAAGCCAGTGCCTTTGGAACGAACTTTTACATGTGTGTGCCCTCGCGCCGTGCACAGGAATACAGCTGCATTATCTACAAGAGCACACTCTGCGGGGGTGGAGGGGAAGATGCCCGCTGACGGGAGAAGATGACTTACTGACATAGTGGATGGAATATTACGCAACATTGAAAATGAACGGACTGTGCTTACAGAGAATAACATGGACACATTTAGAAACATAATATTGAACAGAGAGCTGGGCCGGTGCAGCTCGTGTTTGAGCATCCATCTGTGAATCTGGAGGTCATGGTTGATTCCCGGTCAGGGCACATGTCCAGGTCGTGGCTTGATCCCTGGTGTGGGGTGTGCAAGAGGCAGCCAATCAGTGACTCTCTCTCATCATTGAAGTTTCCATCTCTCCCTCTCCTTATCTGAAAAAAAAAAAGTTACAATAAAAATTTGAACAGAAAAAGCCAGATTAGGAGACTGGAAAAAAACCACACACTAAGATATAGATCATAATTACAAAGCTCAAAACTCCACTAAGCTGTATCTTATTCAGATATATTTTAAAAAGAAGAGCAGGATGGATACTCATCCACCGTGGGTAGAGGAATGACATGCTGACACACGCTATAACATGGATGAACCTTGAAAACATGCTAAGGGAAAGAAATCAGATGTGAAAAGCCACATATTTATGATTTTTTTTAAATATAGAATGTCCGGAGTAGGCAAGGCCGTAGAGACAGAGTAGATTAGTGATTGTGGAGGGAAAGGGAGGATGGGAGTGAGGGACAGTGGGGGCAGGTTTCTTCAGGCGCGACGAAAATGTTCTGAAGTGGATGATGTGCTTGTGTAATTCTGTGAATAGACTAAAAGCCGTGGTGTTATACCCTTTCAGATGGTAAATGTTATGGCTTGTGATTTCTTAATGTAAAGCCTTTTTTGAAGAGGAGCAAGGGAATCATTAAACATATATATGCTCAGGACGCTGTTTCCCTCTGGGAGTGGGGCCGGCGGGTAGGGCAGGAGGGAGGGGCCGCTGGCTAAGTGCAGCAGTGTTTGTGAAGTCCCAGTTCTGAGGTTACTCCTCTGTGGGTGTTCATCTTACTACTGTGCTTTGGTGTGTGTATTATACATTCTTAATGCGTGTAAAATGTAATGTAAAATGTAAAAGAAATACAGTTATTAAGTGAGGTACCATTAGAAGCAAAAGTGCCTTTTGAAGTGTCTCCTTGGAGAGTCTGCCTGTGTGCTGGGCGCAGAGTCTGACCTCTGGTGGCCGAGAGGGGAAGGGCGCTGGGCGCTGGCGTGGGCAAGGGGGGGTGCGAGGGCGAGATCCCTGGGCACAGCCTGGTCCTGACCACCCGGCGGATGTCCAGGAGGTCCGGTCACTGCCATTCGCACCCCCTCCCCCTCCAGGAAGAGCAGACAACTTTGCTTCCCTGGCTCAGGTTTTCCCCCTTTTCCTCTGTGGCTTTTCTCCGCACCCCTTGTGCCCCGGGGTGAGGTGTGTAACCCTGACCCCTGTCCCGGGAGGGGACGGGAGCCCTGTCCTCTGCGTCCATCCAGGACCGTCCTGAGATGGTGCCCGGAGCACGGCCTCTGCCTCTCCGATGCCCAGAGCCCGCCCCCACCCCTCTGTTTAGTCAGACCGCCTTTCGGGAGGCCTGTGCCCTGTGCCCGCGGGCATGAGGGGTGAGAGTGTGAGGGTGACTTGGGGAGCTGCCTGCGTTTCAGGGCTGCCTACCGCCGGCTGGACCGGAGCTGGCGCGGTGTCCTGGCAGCATCTAACCTCATAGGAGGCGGAACGTGTAGCAGCGGGTCAGGCTGTGGGGACCAGGCCTGGAGTCCCCGGCCTCCTAAGAGTCCCGGGGGGTGGGTGGGACGGGGCTGAGGGGGGTAATGGGAGGGCTCATCTGCAAGCCGCTGGGCCGCATGGCTTTGGGGCCCGAGAGGCAGGCAGGGGAGTGACCTCAGCACCTGCTCTCTGGCCGTCCTGGGTGTCGCTGACCTCTGAGCTGCGGTCCTCCCCTTCAGAGGGGTCAGTCACGGTGGCCGCTGGCCGAGTGGGTGCAGGTGGTGATGGTCAGTGCGGGAGAGCACCCGTGGGCGCCCAGTGTCCGAGGCCTCTGCCTGGGTCTGCCCTCCCGCCATGTGGGGAGCGCTTGGAACAGTGGGGTTCGCTGGCCCCGGTGGGGCTGGGCTGGAACACGGGTCTCCTGCCCAGGGCATTGCTTCTCCTCCCTCTCCCCAGACGCCATGGAGGTGCTGCTCATCTTGCTGTGCGGCCTGCTGGCCCCCACCATCCTGGCCAGTGGTGAGTACGCATGGGACCAGCCCGGCACCCGGCGGCTGTGGCCTGTTCTGGCGGGAGGTCCTGGCTCCTGGGGGCTCTAGGGTTGGGGCTCTCAGAGTCTCCATGTCTGTCCGCCCTGCCCCCTTAGTCATCAGAGGAAGTCTGGGAGGCGCAGAGGTTCCCTGGCCCTCTAGCCTGCCCCCCCCCCCCCCCCAGGCTCCCACAGGCTCAGCCTTTAAGCCTCAGGTCACCAGCCCTGGAGATGTTTGCCCGGCACTTGGGGAGTCCTCAGCCTCTGGCCTTGCGCTCGTCCCGTGTTTACCCTGTGCCTCAATTTCCTCATCTGTAAGGAGGAGGGGTGACAGACTAAAAGGACTGTAACTGCTGTACTGTGAAGCACTTCTGACCCGGGCTCCCATGTCCTGCCCTCGGCCAGCGGGCGGCCTGCCTGCTGCCCAGGCCCCTCTGCTGACAGGCCCGGCTGCCCAGAGCCCTTTGCGGGAGGGAGGCCCGGAGGCAGGCTGTCTCCTCCTGACCAGGCTGGTTTACTTTTGCAGCCGACGAGCAGGAGAAGGAACAGGACCCTTTTCATTATGGTGAGTGGGGAGGGCGCCCCTGGGGGGGGAGGGGGAGGAGGCACAGCCCATCCGGTGAGGCACAGGCAGCGCTCCCTGTCCTTGCCCTTCTCCCATTGCTCCCCGTTCCCTCGGCAGATTACCAGACCCTGCGGATCGGGGGCTTGGTGTTCGCCGTGGCCTTCTTCTCCGTGGGCATCCTCCTCATCCTCAGTAAGTCTCCTGTTCACCAAGCAAGAGCAGGGCCTCTGCTCAGCGGTGGGGGGAGAGAGCCGCGGGGGAGCCCGCTGGCCCCTCCCTGCAGAGGGCAGGAGCCTGTTTGTTCTCCCGGTATCTCTAGGACCTACTACGTGCTGGCACATAATAGGTGCTCAGTAAAACGGGGAAGCACGAACAAGTAAATGCTCAGTGGAAATAAGCAGGTGGCCTCTGGTGCTGTGCCCAGAAGTGAATGGGGAAGCCTCAGGCCACAGGGCACAGCCTGTTCGGTCCGGAGGGCACCTGAGGGATGGTCCCCGGGTTTGTTTGCCCCGGGTAAGCCTGGTCTGCAGGGAGCCCTCTGCACTCGCACCACCAGCAGACCCTGGGGCGGGGGTAGCCCTCCAGCTGTTGCGGATCCTGGGCCCAGAAGAGCCCTCCCCCAACGTGGGCCGCGCCCGGCCGCCCAGCCTGCACGCTCCTGGGGCAGCTGCGGCCAAGCGGAGTGTGACCTTGAACACAAGCCGGAGGATGAGCCTGGGTGGTTTCTGTGTCTTTCAGGTCGCAGGTGCAAGTGCAGCTTCGGCCAGAAGCCCAGGTAAGGGCGCCCTGGTGTGGACATTCAGGTGGCGGCGGGGGCGGGGGGGAGTGCCCCCCACTTGAGTGTTTTAGGTTCTTACCTCAGGAACTGGGACGCAGGCCATGTGCCTGGAGGGTGGGGCAGCAGTGTTGAGGGCTGCCAGGCGGTCTGGACCGCTAGTGCCTCCACTCCGATGAGCATGGGGTGGGAGTGGACAGGACGAACTGGGCCCGAGAGAAGGGGCAGCGGCCTCGGGCCTCCCGCGCGCCCTCCCCCCCTCCCCTCTGTGACATGGGTGAGCTGGCCGCTGAGGCTCTCCGAGCTGGGCAGAAGCCTGGCTCCCGTCACCACAGCCCTGGCCGCGCCATGACCAGGGGAGCACTGGGCCAGCCCAATCCCCGGGGACCCTGGGTCCCCGCTTCGCAGTCCTTAGTTCTCGGGGCCGACACTGAAGGGTGCCCGTGCGTCCCCTGGCTCTGCCCTTCGGCCCGACCTGCCCCTCCCCGTGAGCCCGTGCGCGTGTCGTGCTGCCCCTGATGGAGACTGGCTTGTCCCCCTGCAGGGCCCCAGGCGACGAGGAGGCCCAGGCGGAGAACCTCATCACTGCGAACGGTATGTCCCGGCCGCCTGCCCGCCCCCCACCTCCTCCCCACCCCCGACAGGCCCCTTCCGATGGGTTTGCGGGTGTCTGCTCAGTGTCAGGCATGGTGCAGCGTGTCCCAGACCCCGTCTCATGGCATGTGCCACGGCCCGTGAGGCGGGCATCCCCGTCCAAGGTTAAGGAATGTGCCCCGGCCTGTCTGACCCGGAGCCCCACCCAGTCCCCTCTGCTCTGGGGTCAGGCTCCCCCAGAGTCGCGCGATGTGGCTGCTGCAGGGGCCTCTGGGGAGAGGGGCCCCTTTCCGATGGTCTGTCTGTTTCCTTCCCAGCAGCAGAGCCCCAGAAAGCGGAGAACTGAGGGCGGCCTCGAGAAGGTAAGGCGCCATCTGCCGGGCCCTCTGTCCTCTGCGGGGAGGGGTGGCTGGCTGCTGCCATGGGCACGGCTTTACTGTGAACCATGCTCTTGGGGGCTCCTGTCTGAAAGGGACGGCGAGACGGACGGGCACAGCCCAGGGGTCAGGTGAATCGGCCCCATCGAGCTGCCCCGTGGGCCTGGCCTGGGAGAGGACTGTCAGTGAAATGCTTCCAGGTTCAGGGGGCATGAAGGGACGGGCTCGGAGACACTCGGACAGCTCCTGGGGCCGTTTCTTAAAACCTGTAGTTCATTGTGAAACTTCCCGACCCTGCGCAGGAGTCAGGAGGATAGCCCAGCGAGGCGGCACCCTCACTGTCCCACTCCCAGGCCGGGCACGACCCCCAGTGTGGGGCGTGCAGGAGGCAGCCGGTCCATGATGCTCTCCCATCACTGGTGTTTCTTCCTCCCTCTCCCTTCCTCTCTGAATCAATAAAAATATATGTTTCAAAAAGTCAGGAGACTAGTCTATGCCACCCCCTGCACCCCCAGTAAGCACTGCACCCAGCACTCCCTGTACCCCCTGCACCCCAGCACTCCCTGCACCCACTGCACCCCCAGCACTCCTGCACCCCAGCACCCCCAGCACTCCCTCATCCTAGCACCCCCAGCACTTCCCTGCACCCCTAGCACCCCCTGCACCCCTACCCCTCAGCATCCCCTGCACCCCAGCTCCCCAAGCTGCCAGGGCTCAGCGTGTAGGGCTCTGCCTGCGGTGTCCTTTCCATCGCCCATTGTTGGGACCAGGGCAGCAATACCTGCTCAGTGCCTCCCCGTTTTCACATGCAGGCCGCACCCTTAGGAGCCACAGGAGCAGGACAGCGCAGCTCCCCCAACTCAGGTGACGAAGCTGAGGGCAGGGGGGCCATAGGGCTATGAGTGACCGCGGAGCCTGAGCCGGGCCTTGGATTTAGTGCCAGTGTCACCACACCTGCTCCTCCGCCCTTGCGACAGCCCCCAGGAAACACTGGCTGGGATCAGCGCACTTAGCCTTTTCTCCTCCCCCTCCTCCTCCTCCTCCTTCCCCTTCCTCTTTTCCCCCTCCCCTCTCCCCCCTCCTCCTCCTCCTAAAACAAGGCACATGCCTTTGTTCTGACATGAGTTAGTCGAGGTTGATGGATGCGCAGTGCCTGGTGCCGCAGTCTCGGGTTGCAGGCAGGTGTACTTCTCATGTGCATCCTTCCTGGGCTGTACGTCCCCCCAGCAGCCCCAGGGGGCCAGGGGGGTCTCAGCTCCAAGGGGGGCTCTGGGGCTGGTCCCCAAAGTGAGCTGGAGGAGGCCGTGGCCCATCCTTGGAGGCATCTGTCCACTCCACGGCAGCTGGCAGTCAGCATCGGGGTGTGCCTGGGGAAGCTGCAGGGCGGGGCCTGGAGCCAGCCGCTGGGAGCAGCACGGGGTGTCCTGGGGTGGAGACTGTGGGGGTGTCCTGGGGTGGAGACTGTGGATTTGACGGTTTCCGTGTCAGCCGGGCTCCAGCCTCCATGGGACTCTCCCCTGAGGCCCCCCTCCCAGGCCTCCATCTCTCCCCGTCTCAGGTTGTCCTCCTGCTTCACCCGGAACCTGGCACTTAGGATGGGAGTTTTAGGGGCAGAGGAGAGGGCAGCTATAGGCAGGGAGATGAGCAGTTAAAGATTTCTACTTTTATTTTTAAAAAATATATTTTGTTTTATTGATTTCGGAGAAGAAGGGAGGAGAGAGAGATAGAAACATCCATGACGAGAGAGAATCATCTCCTCCTGCAGGCCCCGCGCTGGGGATCATGCGCCCTGACAGGTAATCAGACCTTGACCTCCTGGTCCATAGGTCGACGCTCAGCCACTGAGCCAGGCTGGCCAGGCGAGATTTCTGTTTCTAAAATCCTCACCCGAGGCCGTGCCTAGAGAGGGGGAGGGAGAGAGGGACAGAGAGACCTCTGTGTGAGAGAGAAACACGCACTGACGCCCCGGCCAGGGACCGAACCCACAACCCAGGCATGTCCCTCCTCTCGGCGCCCGGCCAGCGGGCCTCTCCGCGGGGAGGTTCCCCAAAGGAGCCGGGGCTCAGCGTTGATGTAGCGTCTCTCCCTCCGCAGAACAGAACCGGAGCAGCCGCCTGGGCTGCAGATGCCAATGTCGATGCTTAAGAAAACCAGCCACTCCAGCTGCCGCTGTTTCCCGAAAGTCAACACCGCGTCCCCCACACCCCATCCCGTGCACACGCCTCCCCTTAGCGCGGCGACTGCACCCAGCGTCCCACGCAGCCGTGGGGTGTCCCCTCCTGTGCCGTGACTGTGTGTCTGTGTGTGTCTGTCTGTGTGTGTGTGTGTGTGTGGTGCCTGTGGTCTTCGTGGCTGCTCGTCGATGGCTGTCGCTGTTTCCTGAACCTGAACTCACCTCCTGGGCGGGAGCTGAGCTGCGTCACCATCAGCTCCACCAGCTCCCCGTGCGCCCCCGCCCCACCCTGCTCTGGGGTCTGCTTGCTCCCGAGACCAGGCCCCTCTCCTGACATCGAGGTGGCGAGGGGTTGGGGCCTGGGAGGGAGTCTCCGTGCGTCGGGACTTGGGAAGCTGTGCACGGCTCTGTCACCTTCCTCCCGGCCCCTCTCCACCCCTGACCCGGCCTCTTAGCACCTGTGCTCAGGCCGCGACCCCCTCCCCGGTCATCTCCTCCTGGGACCCCCCACCCCGCCCCATGCAGAGAGGCCAAGCAGGCCGGCCCCAGCTCCCCTGGGAACGTATCCTTGTACCTTCTCAGCAATAACCCCACCACCCCCACCCCACCCCCCGCTTCCGAGACTCTGACTTACAGCCCAGCTCCTCTGTCCTTGAACCCCCACCCTCCCGTTGGGTCTGGGGCCCGCTTCCTGGGTGGGAGGCAGCGGGGGGAGCCAGGGGCCTCCGTCCACGCCTGTGGCCAAGTGAGCAGTGATGGCTTGCTCCTGGCCCCGCCTGTCACTGGCCAGAACTGGGAGGTGGGGGGGGGTGGGGTGCAGCGGCCTTGTGGTTGGAAAACAGGCAGAGGTCAAAGGCCATAGAGTGGGAAGCCCAACCAGCCCTGCCCCTCCCATGTATTGTGTTGACGTGGAAGTGAGGCGAGCGTGTGACGGATGCTGTCTGCCGTGATCTGTCCTTTCCACGCGGAATAAAATACCACTGTTTCCTGGCGGCCGGGCTGCGCTCCTTCCTGGGGAGACTCAAATGCGTGAGGGGCCGGGGGCGGGGGGGTGGTTCCACCTGGGCCAGAGGGAGGCGGTGAGGGCTGAGGAGGCGGCTGAGCGGTGCCTGTCCGGTCCAGCTGCTTTGCGTATGCCCACCCCCCACCCCCCTTCTCCTGGCTGCACTTCTTCCTCCCGCCTCTCCCCTCCCCCTTCTGCTCCCCTCCTATTTCCACTGCCTCCTCCCAGTCCGTGGGCCCAGGACCTGTGCCCTCAGTGGCCTAATTGAGGGCTCCCTGGCCTGGGTGAGAGGTTCTAACCTCTCCCTTTGGTCCATTTTGGGGGCCACCGCCTAAGGATTTGACAGAGGCTCACAGGTGGCACTCGAGTTACGATCCAAGCCTTTTGTCTTTCTGCCAATCCCAATGCCCCCTCCTCCGAGAAGACTTCTTAGACTTGAGGGAGAATCGGCCCTCTTTCCTGTGCTCCGGTCACGCAGGGCCAGCCTGCTCGTCACAGCTAACACTCCGAGCCTAGGGCCAGGCGGAGGACGCTGAACCAGCCGTGGGGCCATCACAGACCGGGCCGTAGCCCAGGGCACTTAGAGCGACTTTCCAGGGCTTTCCAGCTCAGTTTGGTAAAAAGTGCTGCTGGCCACTTCCGCACAGGGGTCCGCCCCGGGGGCCATCGAGTGCCCCCACCCCGCACCTCTGCGCGCTGGGTGTCTTCATGGGGAGACAGTCTGTGGAGGGCGGGGCTGCGTCTTACTCTAACGTAAGGTGCCTGGGCATCTCGGGGACTCACACAGGGTCCTAGAGGCTGTCTAGGGTCTGCGTTCAGAGCTGCAGGATTACGGGTCCTGAGGGACGGGGGTGGGGGCTCCCCCTGACCCCCCTCTGTGCTGCCTGCACGGCCTCTAGGGCTTCTCCTCGCCATCCACGGGGCTTTGGAAAGACAGGCGGGTGGTTGAGGTCAAGGTCAACATTGTGAACCCAGTGGTCACTGGGGTCGAGCTCACACTTTGTAAACAGGCTCACGCCCACCGCGGAGCGCAGGGCGGGGGTTCACAGGCCTGGCTTGCATGGCCTGGGGGATCCGCAGAGTCCAGGGCCACAGGGACCCACGCAGAGGAGGCTCACCTCTACAAACAAGCGGAGGACGTCCGGGAGGGGGCGTGGGCTCTCCCATAGCGACACCGACAGCAGAGCCTCTCGTCTTCTCCGGCACACGCACGGGATGCTGCGCCGACTCTGCCGGGCTCCACGCAGCCCGTCCCCTGGTGCCCAGTGTGCCCTCCGGGGAGGCAGGGAGGGGGATTCTCGCGGAGGAACCTGTGACGGGTTCAGGGGCACAGTCTGTCTCCAAGGCTCTGTACAGCACACATATGGCCAGGCTCCCTTCCCAGGAGGGGCGGGGTGATGCCATCCAGACTCAGGGGAGAGACCACATCTGGGGCAAGGCTGCTCTGGGGAGGGTTGTATGGCTAGTGAGTAGCCTGGAAACCACATGTAAAGATCAGAGACTGGTCGTCAAAATAATAGCCATGATGATGATAATCTAATCTAATAAAAGAATAATATGCTAATTGTGTCACTCTGCTACATACTAAGCCATGCCCACCAGCCAATCAGAGTGACTATATGCAAATTTACGCAACCCAGACGGTGGCTGGCAGCCACAGAGCTAGAGCAAACAGGAGGCTTTGTTGCCCTGGCGATGGAGGAAGCTGCCTGCCTAGGCCAGGTGTGGCCTCTGCTCAAGGCAACAAAGTTTCAATAATAGAAGATAAATAAACCCCAGATACCTGCTTCCAGCCAGCCTCACTGGGGGCTTGGGTTGCTGGGGGCTGTGGCCAGCCTGCAAACAGCCATTAGCCCCTCACCCAGGCTGGCCAGGCACCCCAGCAGGACCCCCACCCTGATCCGGGACACCCTTCAGGGCAAACCAGCCAGCCCCCACCCATGCACCAGGCCTCTATC
>PVJC01031854.1:0-20300 GCA_004026665.1 Murina feae | reverse complement strand
AGCAAGAAAAGAAGTACTCAATTCAAAATGAAACCAAGAAGTAATGGAAAAGAATGTAGTGTATTCAGGAAAATAGAAAGCACAAAACAAAGTGATATATATGTATATAATTTTTTCAAATATATCAGTACCTACATTATATGTAAATCATTAAATAAGCCAGTTAGCAGATAACAAATTTTTCTACATTTTAAAAACACTACAAAGAATTGACACTACTCAACTTCAACACTTACTATAAAGCTACAGTATTCAAAACAGTGTGATGTTGGCAAAAGAATAGAGAAGAGATTAATGAACAGAACTGACAGCTCATTAATAGACTCACATAAATATCGTCAACTGATCTTTGACAAAGAAGCAAAGGCAATACAATTGAGTAAAGATAGTGTTTTTAACAAAGGGTTGCTAGAATAAGGGAACATCCACATTTAAAAAATCACTGAATCTGGGCACAGACCTTATACCATTCTCAAAAATTTAAATCAGATTACAGAACTAAATGTAAAATGCAAAACTCTAAAATTCTTAGATAATATAGGAAAAAAACCTGGATAACCTCATGTATGGCTTTGACTTTTTAGATATAATACCAGAGGCACAATGCATGAAATAAATAATTTATAAGTTAGGTTTTATTAAAATAAAAAGTTCCTGTTTTCTTAAAAACCATGTTAAGAGAATGAAAAGACAAGCCGCAAACTTGGAGAAAAATATTTGCAAAACATGTATCTGATAAAGAACTGATACCCAAGATATACAAAGAACTATTAAATATCCACAAGAAGAAAGCACATTGATTTTTAAAAACAGGCCAAAGACATTAGCAGGCATTTCACCAAAGATAGACAGATGGCAAATAAACCTATGAAAAAAATCTCCATATTTTATTTAATCAAGGAAATGCAAATTACAATGAGATACTACTACACACCCATGAAAAAGGCCTAAATCTAGAGCACTGACAATACCAAATGTTGGTGAGGATGTAGAGCAACAGAGTTCTCTTCCTTGCTGGTGAGGATGCAAAATGGCATAGCACTTTGGAAGACAATTTTGAGTTTTCTTTTAAAACTACACGTACTCTTACCATCCAGTAGTAAGTAACACTCTATGTTTTTTACCTAAATGAATTGGAAAGTTACATCCAGACAAAAAAACCTGCATGCAGATGTTTATAGCAGCTTTATTCATAATTGAAAAAAGTTTGGAAATAACCAAGATGCCCTTCAGTAGGTGAATGGATAAACTGCAGTACATCCAGATAATGGAATATTATTCAATACCAGAACCAGATGAGCTATCAAGTCAGACATGGAGAAGACATACATACAGACATGGAGAAGACATACATACATAATACTAAGTGAAATAAGCCCATCAGAAAAGACTACATACTGCATGATTCTAACAATGTAACATTCTTTAAAAGGCAAAACTATGGAGACAATTAAAAAGGTCAGTATCGCTAGGGGAGAAGGGATGAAGAGACAGAGAGCGGAGGATTTTCAGAGCAGTACGATACCATAATGATGGTTCCATGTCATTATACATTTGTGCAAACTCATAAAATCCATGGTACCAAAAGTAAACCATAATGCCAACTGTGGACTTTCAGTGATTATGATGTCTCAATGTAAGCTCGCAGATCATAATAAATGTATAACTGAGTGGGGGAGGGAAATGTGTTAATAATGGGGGAGGCTTTGGTTGAGTAAGAGCAGTGAGTATATGAAAATATTTCTAATACCTTCCTCCTTATTTTGTTTTACTCTTAAAGCTGCTCTAAAATGAATTGCTACTAATTAAAAAATAATAATATAAGGCAAAAATTAAAGAAGTACCAAGGGGGTTTAAAATTCCAAACTATATTGGGGGAGTTTTAAGGTTATCTTTCTTAGTAATTTATAGAACAAGTACTCAAAAACTCAGTAAGGATCTGGTTTGATAAACCAATTAATAATATTTGCATAAAGGACATATATAGAACACACAACAACTGGAGGATGCACATTATTCTCAAGCACACATAGGATATTCACAAAACTTTAACAATTGTCAAAAATTTCTTAAGGATTCAAAAGCAAACACAGCCATTCTATAATATTTAATACATAGGTAATTATTAAAAAATTTAAGAATGTCAAGGATTTAAACTTCAGCATAGTGATTACCCTTAAGAGAAGTAAGATATTTTGGGAAAATAGTGTTCTATTTTTTTTTTTAATGATCAAAGATCACATAAAGTATTTATGCATATTTTATTTATACTAGAGGCCCAATGCACAAAATTTATGCAAGAGTAGGCTTTCCTTCCTCCTGGCTGCTGGCACCAACTTTCCTCTGACACTCAGGACCCAGGCTTCCCTTACAGCCCTGGCTTCATCTGGAAGGTCATCCAGAAGAACATCAAGAAGGATGTCTCCTCTAATTAGCATATTATGCTTTTATTATTATGGATAATTATTTAAAATACTTTATATAATTTCCATAATTATGTGTATCCTAGAGGCCTGGTGCACAAAAATTTGTGTACTTGGGAGGGTCCCTCTGCCCGGCCTGTGCCCTCTCCCAGTCTGGGATGGGACCCCTTGGGGGCTGTCTACCTTCTGGCTTAGGCCCACTCCCTGGGGCATCGGACCTAACCTGGCAGTCAGACATCCCCCTGGCAGTCCAGGAGCCCTGGGGGGATGTCCACTTGCCAGCGGGAAGCAGGCCTAAGCTGCATCCTTAGCGCTGCTGAGGAGGTAGAAGAGGCTTCCGCCACCACCACTGTGCTATCAGCCATCAGCCTGGATTGTGGCTGAGCAGAGCTCCCCCGGTGGGAGCACACTGACCACCAGGGTGCAGCTCCTGCATTGAGCATCTGTCCCCTGGTGGTCAGTATGTGTCATAGTGACCATTCATTCCCAGTGGTTCTGCTGTTATGATCAATTTGCATATTACCCTTTTATTATATAGGATAGAGACCTAGTGCATGGGTGAGGGCCAGCTGGTGTCCCGGATCAGGGTGGTGGTCCCACTGGGGTGCCTGGCCAGCCTGGGTGAGAGGCTGAGGGCCCTTTGCAGGATGGCCAAGTCCCCCATTAGGGATCCTCACACCATGAGGGTGTGGCCAGCCTGGGTGAGGGGCTGAAGGCTGTTTTCAAGCTGGCCACAGCCCCTTCAGGGTAGGCATCCCTACTGGGGTGCCTGGCAAGGCTGAGTGAGGGGTTGATGGATGTTTTTCAGGCTGGCCATGCCCCCCGATGACCCAAGCTCCCAGCCTCTGCATTTTTTCTTTTTCTTTTTTCTGAGCGGAGGCCATGGCCAATTGGAAGCAAGTATCTGGGATTTATCTTTATAATTGAAACTCTGTAGCCTTGAGCAGAGCAGAGGGCCGGCTAGGGCAGTTGAGAAGCTTGGCTTCCTCCATCACCCATGGCAACCTGAACCTCCTGCTTACTCCAGCTCTGTGGCCCCCCCCATCTAAGTTGGGTTAATTTGCATATTCATTTCTGATTGGCTTGTGGGCGTGGCTTGTGGATATGGCTTTAGTGTAGCAGAGGGATGGTTAATTTGTATGTTTCTCTTTTATTATATAGGACTTGTAATATAGCCTATCTAATAAAAGAGTAACATGCAAATTAGGCATCACTCTATCACAAAGATGGTCACCCCCATAGCCACAAGATGATGGCACCCATAGCCACAAGATGGCGGTGCCCAGTCTGGCTCAGCCCCGTTACTGAAGTGGTCAGGACTGTTAGGCAGGCAGCCGGGGAGGCGGGGGGCCCCTGGGGAAGAACAGGTGATCAGAAGGGGCTGGTGGTCCCCTGCCCAGGCCAGAGGCTTTTGCCAGAGGCCTCAGGCATGGGCAAAGGTGGAGCCATTGATCAGAGGGGGCAGGGGCAGAGCTGGTATTGAAGGGGTATGAGGGTGCCCTACCCAGGCATAAGGCCTGGGCCAGAGACCTCAGGCCAGGGCAGGGGCAAGGCCAGAGATCGCAGGAGCCTGGGCTCCACACAGCCAGCGATCGGAGGGGCAAGGGCAGAGCCTGTGATCACAGGGGTCTGGGCACCATTGGAGCCAGAAATGGCAGGGGCCTTGGTGTCTCCTTTCCAGGCCTGTAGCTTTGCCAGAGGCTGTAGTGGGGCAGGGGTGGAGCCTATGATAGGAGGGGCCTGGGGGTCCCCTGCCCAGGCCTGCAGCCTTGGCCAGAGGCTGCCAGTGGGGCAAGAGCAGAGCTGGTGATGGCAGGGGGCAGGATCAGAGCCAGTGATCACAGAGGCCTCAGCTCTGTGAAGCCAGTGATCAGAGGGGCTTGGGGGTCTTCTGCCCAGGCCTGCATCCTTGGCCAAAGGTTATAGGCCTGAGCAGGGGTGGAGCTGGGATTGGAGGGGCAGGAGTGGAGCCAGTGATCAGAGGGAACTACAGAGGAAACAACTTTCCTTACTGCTCATTGGCTAAGCTCCCTATATGCCACTGGTAATATTCTTAGTAACTTGGGTAATAAGAATCCCTAAAGGTGATCTAGGGTTTTTCTACCTCACTCCTCGAGAAAAAAATGAAGATCCACTGCTGGAGGGCTAAGAAATGTCATATTCTGCCCTAGCTGGTTTGGCTCAGTGCATAATGCCTCAGCTTGCTGACTGCAGGGTCTGGGTTCAATTCTGACCAAGGGCATATACCTAGGTTGCAGGCTTCTCTCTGTCTGGGGCCCAGGTCAGGGCATATGCAGGAGGCAACCAATCAAGGTGTTCCTCTCACTTTGATGTTTCTCTCTGTTTTCCCCTTCTCTTCCACATTCTCTAAAAATCAATGGAAACATAGCCTCAGGTGAGGATAAAAAAAAAAGGAAGAAAGAAATGTCATATCCTATGAAAGACACATCTTGAAAATGCCTAAAGAAAGTTGTCATTTCTTTATGGTGAAGGGACTGGAGTCTGTGTTGATGAAAACACCTTGGTGGCTCTGGTGACTGGCAGTGGCTGCAGCAGTGGGGTGATGGGGCTGGTGGCTTCCCCTGATTAGCCTGGTCGCCTCCCACAAAGGGAGGCCAGACTGTGGCTTATGCCCACTCTCCAAGGGAAGCATGGGGTGGGCCTAAGCCATCAATAGGATACGACTTGAGGGCTCCCAATATGTGGGAGGGGGTAGGCCTGGCTGAGGACTCTCCTCCCCAATGCACAAATTTTGTGCACCGGGCCCCTCGTTTATTTATAAATCTTGACATAATCACATGGCATATACAATATTTTGCATGCATTCTATATATCTCAGTAAAATAAAAGTAATTAAAAAGCTCCCAGTGCTCACTTTTGTAGCACAAATGCAGTGCTAAAATTGGAAGCATATGGAGATAGCATAGCCTCTGCACAAGGATGTCATGCAAATCCATGTAGCATTCTATATATATCTTTATTTTCTAATGTTTATGGATAACAAAACAATGTCTCTGATAAATGGGGCGACTTGTTCAATCGAGGGCCCTTCAAGCTTAAAATCCCACCCCCAATTTCTCCTCCAAACAAATGGAAGAGTTTCTACAAATCAATATTTATATAAATATTTCAAAGCTAGTAATTAACTTTGTTTATAGGAAAACCTGTAAACCTATAATGCCTTATCCTGACTTCTTTCTCTGTTACAGTATGAGTGGATCCATAATGCTTTTACCTATCATTTCAATTAAAAGTGAAATCTATGAATGGAGACCCTGGTTCATTTACAAATGAAATTCTGCTACATAAAGCAAAATTCTATCATTTTAAAGATAATATAACAAAATATTAAAATTTTGCACTAATAAAGTATGAAAATTCTTACATCTTCAGCAAGCTATGGGGATATTTGCTCAAATTATTACCTAAAGAATGCAACAATTTTAATGATCTGGTTTATTAATCTCTAATATGTTGTCACTCAAAGTGTGAAGGAAAATTATTTTTACTTATTTATTTATTGCTTTTTATAATGCAAGCAATATTTAATACGCATTCAATATTCCACATTATGTTGTTCCTGTCTATAACAGAAGCATATCTATATTCTAAATTTTGACAAATATAGAAATTATTAGGTGCAAAACATCAATGGACATTGAGAAATACATTGTGAATGTGCAGACATGTGCCCTGAGCAGTAGCTATAAAAAATTATTACAATGATATTTTTAAAATGTTTAATTATTCCATCAAGCCTCTATATTAATGTATCAATATACTAACAGTTTCTTATTTTCAAATAAAACTAGTAAGGAAATTAACAATCTCTACTTGGCCTTCAATTAATATACTAGTACACGAATGAATAGAATTACAGATTTATTTTTTTAACGAAGAGTAAAAACCATTTGATATGTCAGGGACCTGAAGTCTTAACACTATACCAGAAAACAAAAGAAAAACTCCCAGACAAACCAAAAACAGTAGGCAGTAGAATTTCTAAGACTGTATTATTTTAAAAGTCAACCTACTTACATCATCAGGCATTATTCTATCAGGCGGGCCCTAGTTTGGATGACCTACTATATTAACACTCCCTGAGGGAGTTTGAGTTGGATAGAGGAATATTTTCTGAGTCTAATTAAATTGAGGAAGTGAAACGAGAGAGAATCATGTCAATGGAACCTCTGTCATGGTTAGTCTTGAGCAATTGCTCAAAATTATTTGAAATAACTTCAGATCAATTAGGACTGTATACCCTTCTTATCTCTTCTTTTTTTTTTTTCTTAAAGGCACAGTGAAATCCTTATATATTATGAAATAAAATACATTTAAAAATACCTGTTACAGATTTAGAATTCTGATAAAGATGCCTTCCTAGATTTAACCCCAGAATACTGTTCTGTATAGTTTTGTGGTTAATCCTCACTGCCAGTGAGGATTAATCCCCTCCTGCCAGTGACTCCCTAGAACCTTGTTCTGGGTCTGGATTTAGAGACTTCTGCATATAGTCTCACCTCCAGGGTAGGAGAGTCTTCATGTGTGGCAATTTAGATAGCACAAGCTATGCATAAAAGAGTTCAATTCACTTTTTAAAAAATAATAAAATGGCTACAGTTGTTAAATAATTAACATAAAGCAGTTATGTAGTCTATTATTATATACATTTTAAGGGGAGAAAACTGAGACAGAAAGAAGATAATTTACCCAACATTACACAGTTAATAAGTGAAAAAGTCAGCTTACTTTGTTCAAGTCAGTTGCTGGCAGATAGAAAGATGACTAAAGTGAAGTCTTTAAGAACCGAGTTAATTTATTCTGTAATTAATTTCTCATATGTCATAAATCCAGCACCTCTTCTAATGGAAAATTAAGTGTTGTGCCTGATTCACAGGAAGCTGTAGAAAGCAATTTAGACAATGGTAGTTCTAAAAACAATACTCAATTTACACGTACTATTTCTTAAAAATGGGTAAATTTGCCAGTACTAATGGCGGAGAAAAATCAGTATTACTGATTTTCCCTTTTACTTCAGGAGTCAGTAGGTCTTGGCCATCATCATCTGATCCCATCATTTAAAACTTTGATATTTGTAATCATAAATGTTTTACTTTTTACTTTAAAATATTACATTAAAATAATATTTATTTGGTGATTGAGGCTTTTTTTGTCACCACCCTAAATTTGTGCCTAAGGTATTTCATTTGTCCCACTTAACTTACTCTCGTTCTACCCCTAGATAACAACAAACATGGAGACATATAAGTTAATATCTCTATGACTTTATCAACTTGTGATTCTTGAGCTCTCACTGTAGAAACCAAAGAACCACCTTTATGTGTTATATGGTACATGCTAGAAAGATATGAATGAGGAGGTACAGGTCAACTGAACAATACGAATGGCAAAGCCTATGCTTTCAGGTAGAATTGTACATAGGTTGAATACAGACACTTATTGTAATTGGTTGATAAGTACACTGACATCCACGTTGTAAAAGAATATTTCTGTTATTCCCCAGAGATTCACTTAACTATAGTAACTCCATAATATTTAATGTTCTGTCTACTGTCTGCAGAATCCATATATTTTAAAAGATATAATTTAGTAACTCATTTTTATTTTTCTTTGCTCTCATAGAAAAACATTCATACATTCTATGTACTACCCAAACCCCCAAACAGATGAATTTTGAAAATTAATTCAAATGTCAGGCACTAGCAAGTATTTTTCATTCTAGTACTTTTTTTTTTTTTTTTTTTTACTCTTCCTGCCATAAATACAATGAAATATGTAAAGGAGTGATTAGTGCTGCCGTTAGCCTTTCACTCTTACATATAGCTTTGGCTCTATTCCCAAAATTTCTGTTTTTAAACTTTTGTACAAACAGTCCTTTTCTTTATTCATGAAGTCATTTTTCCTTAGTGATCAATTACGTATATATTTAATATATTTTAAAAGAATAGGGATGTTGCTTGTCACACACAAATGGCTCTTAGAGAATTATTGGTTACATGCCAGTGCTGTCAACATTCCAACAACACATTGGATTGGTTAAGGAAGAAGCCATAAACAGCCTATCAACAAGTATTTATACAAATGTTAATGAATTTAAAATTCTATTAGTGTAACATTTATGCCAAACTCCAATTTTATTTGTGCTTTATTTGTGAGGTATGATGCAATAACTTATTTTAATAAACACATACGGACCACTTATACTTTATAATGTAAATCACATTTTTAGTATTTCCAGCATAAAATACATAGAATCAGCCATTTATCAAAGTTACCAAAAATATTTCCATCACATGAAGCATTTTGCTCAGCATGCAACCATGTCCTCCAAAAGCTTTTGGTAAAGAAATGAACTCATCTCTATCCATGAAACTAAGAGTATTTTATTATTATATTATTGAGGAAAGCCATTACAGGAAAAGAAAATAGTCATGGGAAAATTGCCATAAGTATAAAAATATAAATAATTAGCCCTTTCTGTGTGCCCCAAATGACAATTGAATCTTAATCTCCCTCTGTATATATTATGCTATATTTGAAAATTTAGAAAACTGGTTTATTTGAAGCATATGGGTTTAATGAATCTTTATTTTGCTTTTCATAAAGAAAGGAATATTTCCATTAAAAAAAGAATTCATTTCTTTTGGTGAACTTCTTTAAAGCTGAAGAAGTTGCATACATTATGAATAGTTTATAAAGTAGCCTTATATAACAGAGAAGTTTTCCTGTGTTATTTTTTTAAATTTAATACTTTTGTCAGTTTTTTGAAACATCATTAAATCATTTATTCAATAACGACACTCCACAGATAACAGAAACAGGCTATGCATATTTGTTTCCATTTAGCCTGAATAACCAGTTTCACTCAACAATGCTTTTCTAAGTTTTTCTACGACTAGGGAAGATAGCATTTTAAATTGTCCATCTTTTAAAAATTTTAAACAGGCAAAGGAAGTGAGGTCTGTTGTTGCTTCACCTCTTTCATTTCTGATTTTGTTTATTTGGGTCCTCTCTCTTTGTTTCTTGGTGAGCCTGACTAGAGGTTTATCAATCTTGTTTTATTGATCTTTTGTATTGTTTTGTGGTCTCTATGTTGTTTATTTCTGCTCTGACTTTTATTATCTCCTTCCTTCTGCTCACTCTGAACTTTTCTTGTTGCTCTCTTTCTAATTCCTTAAGTTGTAGGATTAGATAATTCATTTCCATTTTTTCTTGTTTTTTGAGGTAGGCCTGTAGAGCTATGAACTTCCCTCTCAGGACTCTTTTCACTGTGGCCCATAGATTGTGGATTGTTGTGTTTTCATTGTCATTTATTATCAGGATGCTTTCTATTTCTTCTTTGATCTCTTTGGTAACCTAATTATTGTTTAATAACATGCTATTTAGCCTCCAAGTCTTTGATTTTTTTTAATTTTTATTGTTGTAGTTAATTTTTAATTTTATGTCATTGTGCACTGCTGGTGGGAATGCAGACTGGTGCAGCCACTGTGGAAGACAATATGGAGTTTCCTCAAAAAATTAAAAATGGAACTCCCATTTGACTCAGTAATCTCACTTCTAAGAATATATCTCAAGAAATCAGAAACATCAATCAGAAAGAATATATGTACTCCTATGTTCATAGCAGCACAATTTACCATAGCTAAGATTTGAAGATACCCTAAGTGCCCATCAGCAGGTGAGTGGTTTAAAAAAAATTGTTGCACATCTATACGATGAAATACTATGTTGCTATAAAAAAGAAGGAACTCTTACTATTTGCAACAGCATGGACAGAGCTGAAGAGCATTATGCTAAGCAAAATAAGACAGTTGGAGAAAGATAAATATCACAGGATCAAACTCATATGTGGAATATAATGAACAATATAAACTGATGAACAAAAATAGATCCAAATACGAAAAAAAAAAATACTGAACAGACCTTCCTACCTCAGAGGGAAGGTAGGGGATGGGGGAGTGGGGTAAGAGATCAACCAAAGGAGTTATATGCATGTATATTAGCATAACCAGTGGACACAGACACTGGGTCAGTGGGGGCTTGTCCTGGGGGTGGCAGTGGCTGGGAAGGGGTCAATCAGGAAAAAGAAAATATATGTAATACTTTAAACAATAAAAAAAGAAAGGAAGTGAGAACAATTAAGGTTTAATTACTGTAAAAACAGAGACTAACACCATAATTGTAGAACATTTAAATAGGAAAATTATGAAATTGAATATAAAAATTATACATATACACACTATATAAAAATACCTTTTCTATTATGGTAACTAAATTTTTTGAGATTAAAAAACAACCAGTCTAAGCATATCTAAATATAAAAACGTCAGGTTTATATTTACTAAAAGCAAAATAAATAAGTTTTGTTGAAGTAACCATATATACACTAAGATAAATACTTGGCATGTAGAGACAGGAATAGTGAACAGCTTCAAATTTCTCAGTATTATAATGGCTTATGTAAGTTACCTTTTTCCAGACTTTTTTTGGTTAAAAGTAAATTTAATTTTAAATAATAAACTTTTGTTGTTTTTTTAAGACAAAATACTTATTAAAAATGATAAGTATTAGGTTTGCACCAGCAGAAGAATAGAATTCATTTACATTTGTCTAGATGTAAAAATTTGTTAAACGTACAAATTCAATATGTAGTAGGAAAATATATTTTTTTTTAAAACACAAGAAACTATGCACCATTAAAAATATAAATTCACCTTCCATTGATTATACAGATATCAACAACTAAATATTCTGACTTAAATATAGCTTCTATAAAATGTCAAAGTAGTAGGCATTGTTCACTAGCCTGATGTAATGAATACTTAAGATATATTTCTACCTCAAGCAGTAATATCAGTATTTCTTAGGGAAAACGTAGTATACACATGGAAAGATAAGCATTGTCCTGTATTTAAGTTTTCCAGTTTGATTTCCATTAAAATGCTTTCTACAGCTTATAAAAATAGCAACACAAAAGTAAAGAGATGAGGTAAGCATCTTACAATTTTAAGAAATTACATGAAATTTAATAATCAGATGTTCCAATGCCTAGGTTCTGGAACGGTGCTTCAGAAGGTCCTCCCTGATAATGACATGTATCTGAATCACATAATGAACAGCAGGTTTCTTGGTCTTCTGAGTAGGCAGTAACGTTCTTGTCTGTTATTCCGAAGTTTACCAAGAATATTGCTTCAGGGTAGGTTTACGTGAGGCACTGTGCAACAGTATGAGCAGCTACAATGCCATTCCAAATCGCCATGGGATAGCCCACCTGGAAAGAATGTCGAGTAAGTTTCTTGAACCTGACAAGTGAAAGAGGAGTAGGAGGAAACATTTCTGGTTCAAAAGATTCAACATAAGTCACTGTCTAAGGGAAACTGCAGCAGGAGAATCCAGCAGTTATGGATATTGTAAGTAGAGTCCAGAAACCTAATAGCCCAGTATCTACATCATCTTCATTCTTCAAATTTTCAGTGTGTAACTCCCTGGCAGCCTCAGGTTTGTGAGGCATAAGTAATCTGCCTGGGGTTGGGGGTAGGTGGCAGGTCCCCACTGCCACACCCGCTATGGGATGAAGTGGTCTAAGCTGGGAAAGCTGGGACACGGTTGTCTTACTTTCCCAGGGAAGAAGTTGGTGGAAAAGATTCGGCACAGAAACTTCCTAATCCCCCTACCTCCTCTCCATACAGCTGATGTCACATTAGTTGTCAATTTTTACTCTAATCTAATTTGACTTACTGAGGTGAAGTTTCTATTAAAATAATTAAGCTAATCATCCTATACAATAAAATATGCTAAATGTCCAGTCATCCTGTCATCTGTTCAACCAATCAAAGGGTAATATGCTAATTATATGCTAAAGCCACTCAACCTCTCACTATGACGTGCACTGACCACCAGGGGGCAGATGCTCTAACCTATAGCTTAGCTTGCTGCTGGGGTCTGGCCGATCAGGACTGAGACAGGCCGGACACACCCTGGTGCCTTCCCGTGGTCCCGCCCCAACTGGACAACCTCCCGCATCCCTCCCTGGCCCTAATTGTGCACCAGTGGTGTACCTCAGCTCGTCCTGCACCCTCTTGCAATCTGGGACCCTTCGGGGGATGTTGGAGAGCCAGTTTTGGCCCAATCCTGCTCAACACAGGAGCTTCCCCCTGGTGGTCAGTGCACTCCCACAGGGGGATCACTGCTCAGCCAGAAGCCAGGCTCATGGCTGCCAAGTGCAGTGGCAGTGGTGGGAGCTTCTCCTGCCTCTGTGGTAGTGCTAAGAAAGTCTGACTGCTGGTTTAGGCCTGCTCCCTATGAGAGAGCACAGGCTCGGCTGTGGGACCCCACCCCCACCCCCAAGTGCACAAATTTCATGTGCCAGTCCTCTAGTGTTTAGATAATGGACAGGTTTGTATGCACTCTAAAATTCTAAATTCCAGCTCTACCTTTCTCAGAGCTCCGAGAGGACATTAATCAACTATGGCAATGATTCCTTTACTTCACCAATATTTATTGAGCACCATACTACTATGTACCATTCAATAGCTTATACTCTAGTAGCCAAAACAGACACATTGAATAGGAAAGTAGAATATAATGTAATAGATGTTATTATGGGATCTATAAGATCCTTTGGAGGCTATCTCTTGCCTAAATTGAATAAGGAATGCAATGCTGGAAGCTCAGGGGCTTACCCCAAAGAACTTAATTTCTAAAGCTGAGATCTGAAGACCTGAAGCAAGAACATGGTTGGTAATGTGGATAATACCAAGAAATAAAGTCTGTAGGCGAAAGAGATCATTTTGAGCAATTATATCTGGGTGATTGAGGCAGGAACCTAACACATGAATTTCTTGAAAGTGTATGCAAGGCTTGTGTGCTATGCAAAAAAATTTTGCATATTATTCAGAAGCAGTGGAGAACCAGGAGTTTAAACTATGAAGTGGCATAATTAGACTTGTACTTTAGCAAGACTATTTGATGTATGGAGATAGTATATGTAGGAGCAAGGCCAAAGCAAATAGACCAGAGAAAGGCTGTTACAGTAATTCAGAGGAGATGATGGTGGCCTGAATTAAAGTAGTGAACAAAGGGAATGCAAGAGATTTGACTGAGTGAAAAGAATTTAGGAGGTAAAATGTGCAGTTGGGAGGTAGAATGCTTTTTCAGTGTAATACTCTGGCTTCTGAGTTGTACATTGACAATGGTGGTAGTGGGGTAGCAACTTGGAAAAGGTGGTTTAATACATGCTCATTTCAAATTACCTGGGCATATCTACTAAATAGAGAAGTTATGGGTAAACACATTTCAGAAGCTGATAGGGAGAGTGATTGAAGAAGTTAAATGAATGTCCTTATGCAGGAAATAGAATAATATGGAGCCAGGATAGGACCCCAAAGAAGAATCCTGAAATTGGAAGGGATGGCAATGAAAGAGGAAATCCTTGAAGGAGACTGAGATTAAGACAGAGTTCAGGATAAAACATGGAGAGTCTCTGAAACAAAATCCAAAGGAAATAAGTCTTTAAGAATGAAGGAGTGGACGGCAGTATCTAATATTATAGAGGAGTCAGCAAGATAAGAACTTCAAACAGTCCCAAAGACTTAGCAGTACCAGCAATCTCAGTGTGAACAGATCCCGGGGAATGGTGTGGGGAGAATCCATATTGCTGTGGGCTGGAGCATGAATGGCAATGAGTCATCAGAGATTGCACTGTATCTCCTATTTCAAAAAGTTCATCTGATTAGGGAAGATGGGAGAAGAAGGGAGGATATAAAGCCGTTTCTGAGAGGCAAAAGAAAGAAAATATCGTGAATCCTAAATTTTGTGGAATATGTGGGATTCAGAACATAGTTGAGAGCATTGGCATTAGGAGGAGGGGCATCTCTCTTATTGTGACAGATAAGAAAGGCACTTTGCACATATGTCATTGCACACTAATTGCTGTGGTTTTTTAAAAAATATATATCTGAATAAAATAGGGCAAGAAGAGATGGAAAGGAGGAGCCAGGCATTAGCGTGATACACAGCAGGTGAATTTGAGCAAGTTTCTGATTAGATGTTGCTACTTAAGAAATGAGCAGCCAGGGTTGACTGCAGAATATCTGGTCTGGATGCCTTGGAATTCAGCAGGGAAACAAACTTAGTGGGATGATAATGTTGTGGACCAATATTCGAGAGAATAAGACTGCAGACTCCAATTAGGTCTTAAGCAGCAAGCGAGGATTTATTGAGCTGGCCAGCTGGCTGCAGCACCAGCCCCCACCGAAGTGAGGACTGACACTACAGCCGCGACCAGATGCAGAAGCAAGCTTTTATCTACAAAAACCACAAAAAGGTGACGCACAAAGTTTGTTGCTCTGTTTCTCACAGACTCATAAGTTTTGTCTAGAGCATGATTATTTTACTATTTCTTTATTTCTAGCAGTAGCAGTAAGTCCTACTGAGCTGCAAACGAGCTGGGGCAAGTTGACCTTTACCTTCCCTACTGGTCTTTACTGGAATTAAATCCTTGATTTAGTATTCTCCTTTAAGATATGAAATTGAGGAGGTATTTGCCCTGAATAGTTTTTAGGTAGCAGGACGGTGATGTATTTAATGCCTCTTTTCGGCAACTTTGACTGTGGTTGGGGTGCTCAGGATTACCTGGAACAGGCCGTTCCAGCGGGGCTTGAGGCTACCAGGGTTGTGTTGCTTCACCCAGACTAGGTCCCCTGGAGCATAGATGGGATGAGCCACAGGTGATTGCTTTTGGTTTTTTTTTTTGTGTGTGTGTGTATTGCCTGTACCAGCTGGTGGACTGACATGGAATAGTTCTGGAGTGCCTGTAAGGACTTAATTAAATTATAGGTAGATAACTGGGCAAGTTCCTCTTCTTGTAAGCGGGGAAGGAAGGGTGGTGGTCGGCCAAATATGATTTAGTTTTTTGGGGGGTATGGCCAGTAGTGCCTCAAGGGACACTACTGGTCTTAGGGCAGCCTCCCAGGCTGCTTTGCCTGTAGCCTAGTTCCCTCTTGTTTTGGGGGAGTCCCTTTGTTTTATATATAGAGAGGTGGAAAGACTTAATTATATTTGGTAGTGTTAGTTGGTTTATTGTTTTTGCTCTGCTTATGTTTGTTTAATTGTCTACTATATTACCTCAAGGATCCTGGCTCTGAATTTTTTTAGGGAAAATGGTTGTTGATTTTCTTCTGTAGCTGCTTTGTGCTGAGGAGGGACAGAAGTTTTTTTCAGAGCCAAGAGATCCTTGCTGTTTGCTACAGGGACTATGAGACCTGGGCACAGAAGGAGGTGGGCTTGTAACCTGGAGGAGACAAACTGTAACAAATGATCTGGTGGAAGGGAAAGAAAATATTTTAGTTTTAATAACCTATATTGAAATAGAGTTTTGTTTCTTAAAATTATTCTTTTGTTTTATTAAAAGAGCCAAATTAAGACCAATTTATTTATTGTATTTAATTTGGCCTGATTGTTTGTATAAACACAGTAAGAATGGTAATTGACTACCTTTGTTGGAATCTTATGATTGAATTTTGATGTGCCCCATAGGGCCAGGAAGCTAAGCTATTCAGCTGTTATTAGGCCTGCCTGTGGTATTTGCTGAATTAGATGAATTTCTTACCTGTACTGGCTCTACCTGGGCCTATTGTTTTTGTTTTAAGGCTCTTTTTAGTAGCCTTCCTACTCGTCGCGGCCCAGACTGTGTGGGGGTCTCGCAGGGATGCAGAGGTGCCTTTATTGCTCCCCTTTTACTTTGACTAACTACCAGCGATGGTAGGGTATGGGCCTGACCCTCCAGCGTCAGCTATTTTTAGGGCTACTAAGTAGGATATTAGGCTTTTTTGGTGGTACTCTTATTGGTTTTAAGTTTTTAGAGCTTAGAAGGGCTCCCTATGTGGAGGTGCCTTTACAGTCCACTGGCCAGCTCAATAAAATGTTGTGGACCAATATTCAAGAGAATAAGACTATAGACTCCAATTAGGTCTTAAGTAGCAAGCGAGGATTTATTAAGCTGGCCAGCTGGCTGCAGCTCCAGCACTCCACCAAAGTGAGGACTGATACTACAGCCGCGACCAGATGCAGAAGCAAGCTTTTATTCACAAAAACCATAAAAAGGTAACACACAAAGCCACCATCTTGGCTGGGTTAATTTGCATACAGCCGCTCTGATTGGCTGGTGGGTGTGGCAACAAATATTCAAAGTGATGAATAGCAAGAAGCTATAGCCAAAATTACTTTACCCAGCAAAGCTATCATTCAGAATTGAAGGTCAGACAAAGAGCTTCACAGACAAGAAAAAGCTAAAAGAGTTCATCACCACCCAACCAGTATTATATGAAATGCTGAAAGGTATTCTTTGAGAAGAGGAAGAAGAAAAAAGAAAGTAAAAATTATGAATAACAAATACATATCTATCAACAAGTGAATCTAAGAATCAAGTGAATAAAAAATCTGGTGAGCAGAATAAACTGATGAATAGAATAGAATCAGAGGCATAGAAAGGGAGTGGACTGACAATTTTCGAGGGTTAAGGGTGTTGGGGGTGTGTGAAAAGAATGGACAATAATCATACACCTATGGATGAGGACAGTGGAGGGGGGGCAAGGACAGAAGGTGGGGTGGGAACTGGGAGGAGGGGAGCTATGGGGGAGAAAAGAGGAATGACTAATAATCTGAACAATAAAGATAAATTTAAAAAAATAAATTGGCAGTTTAAGTATCAGATTTTTAATTATAGCATTCTTATAAGTTTGATTCTCATGCGTTAGTTTTCAAGAAGAACATTTCTCTGGTTTACTGTCAATCAGTTGTCAAAAACTATTAAACCCCCAACACTGTATGGGACCTGAAAAGAAACCAGCCCCCAAAATTATATTAATGGATAAAAGCTCTAACACAAAAGATCTTCAGTGTAACTCTGAAATGCAGAGCATCAATGTAGCAGCAATGTCTACAATTAAAAAAAATAACCATATATATATATATATATATATATATATATATATATATATATTAAATTTTACATTCAAATGTAAGGGTTGGAGTCTTCTTTTTTTAACTATTTTATTTTTTATGCTTGTTACCTTGGTAGCCCTACCTAATAGAATTTATCATCTTCATATTTTCCATAAACATTTTTATTGTTATGTTCCCCACCCTCCTTTTTGAAATAAGTATCCTATATAATAAAAGGCTAATATGCAAATCGACTGAACATCAGAACGACTGGTCATTATGATGTGCACTGACCACCAGGGGACAGACACTCAATGCAGGGGTAGTGCTGCTCAGCCAGAAGCAGGACTCATGGCTGGCGAAGCACAATGGCGGTGGCGGGAGCCTCTCCTGCCTCTACAGCAGCACTAAGGATGTCCGGCTGATGGCTTAGGCCCACTTCCTGTGGGGTGCAGGCCTAAACCATCTGTTGGACATCCCCATGCAGGCTCCTGGACTGTGAGAGGGCACAGGCTGGGCTGAGGAATCCCACCTGAGTGCACAAAGTTTGTGCACCTGGCCTCTAGTTATGGCATAAGCCATATAATGCTGATATAAATTATATTCCCAACTTAAAATATTATATTACCTTACAAAAACCAAGCTTAGTTTTAAATAAAATTAAAATTCTGTTTTAAATATCTTCATTATATTTATAAATTCTACATATGGATAAAGCTAGTATGAGAACAATTGGACTTTAAATAAAGCCTAAAAGGACATTATAGTGCATAGATAGATCTTATTTTTATATTAGAACTAGAGGCCCAGTACAGGTAGAGTCCCTAGCAGCTGCAGGCTGCCTGCTGGGGCCTTCTTTCGTTCCATGCCACCTCCTGATGGTCAGTACACATCACAGTGAGTGGAAGAACTCCTGGTCGGTTGAATTCCAGAGGGGACAGTTTGCATATTATATGCTTTTATATATATAGATAGATAGATTCTACTGTCTACCAAAAATAATTATTTGAATTTTCTAATTATAAAAATAACAAAACAACTCTTAAAAAATATTGGTTGCATTAAGGCATTTTCTTTATTTTTAAAAATAGGTGGGTTTGAAACTCAAGCAGGAAATGTTACTTTGTGACTGACTTTTTTCTTACAGATGATTTAGATCCCATGAATTATGTTATTTTTTTCCTTTTTTTATGATAAAGTTTTTACCCTAACTGAACTGTTTGGACAAAATTTGATCTCTTTAAATAACAAATAAAATATCCATATTCCTTTCCCAGGTAAGGAAGAAGAATTTATCTGCAAGGATACCACGGCACATGAAAAATTAGAAAGGAGTAAAGAATATACATACCAGTGGCTTCACACACAGTTTGGAGTTCATGAAGCAACTAGTTCCAGAGATTTGAAAAGGTAAGGTTATTGCCCTTAAATTAGATTTTTGTATTGTAAACATATCTTGAAAAGTTAAACATAGGTTAACTGTGCTAAAACAAGCATGACTTATAGCCAAAGGCCAATATACCATGAAGCCAGGTTATAAAATAGCCTCATATAATATAAAATAGATTTAATCACTCTTTATATTTTTTCATTCTAAAATGTTTAAGAAACTCTTTCTGTAAATGCTTAATAACAACAGATGAACTACACAAATGATTTTGCTTTATAAAGTAAATGCATAGTATATGTTAACTGTTTATAAATATTACATGTAGTACAAGCTGTATTTTGTTTTGTGTCATTTTTGTTATCATTTATGTGTGGCAGTTAAAACTGTAATTCAACCCTAATGCTGCCACTTTACCCGTCATGTAACTAATTTTCAATGATGTCCCAAGCCTCAGTTCCCTCTCCTTCATAGTGAGATTATAATGTTTTATCCATCTCACAGGATAGAGGTGAGCTCACAAGGTTGAAGATATTCAATGTCCTATTTAGCAATAAACAGGGTCAATTAATTTTAGTTACATTGATGTCTGTATTAGTTTGTGAGGGCTGCCATAACAAAATACCACGGAGAAATAGCAGAGATTTCTATCGAGTCAAGGAGTCAGCAAGTTTGATTTCTTTGGCGGTCTCTCTCCCCGTGGCTTGCAGATGTCTCCCTTCTCATTATGTCCTCATCTGTGTTGTCTATATTCTAATCTCCTCTTCTTAGAAAGTCACCAGTCATACTGGATTTGGGCCCCACCGTGTGACTTCATTTTACCTTCATTCCTTCACCCTACAACCAAATACAGTAAAATTCTGAGGTATCGAGTGTTAGGACTTCACAATATGGATTTTATGGGAGCAAAATCCAGCCATTAACAATATAAAACATATATGTACATAGCCACTGTATCAAAGTTTTAAGGAAATAAAAGCCCAGAGATAACATTTTGACATAACTTTTCAAGATTTTCATTGTAGCTACCTATATGCACAGAAAAGTAAAATATATGCTATTTTAAGCATTTATTAAATGTATAAACCAATATGCGATGTAAATGTAGATGACACTTTGGAAATATTTCCAGGCATTGTGGGCAATAACTATTTAAATGAGTAACAAACTAACAAACAAAATCTTATAATTAGTGTAATTCATAAGATGAAAGAAATCCTTAGAACTATAAACAAATGTAATATAACCCCATGACTTGCCACCTATATAAACCAGATATGAGGTCTTTCAGACATTTTAAAACATTAGCAGAGATAATGTGAAAATTTTAAAAACTTATTCAGGATGTAGTTTAGATAAGCTCACACATTTAACAACGTCCCTTACTCCTAAATAAGTTATATTTAAATATATTACACAACTGGTAATTAATTATGGATATTCTCTTTTGAAATATAATATGTAAAGGTGTAGGCAGTAACACTTTAAGAAATATTATTTTCAAGAATGGAAGTGTGTTTTTTTTT
>PVJC01031853.1:0-20310 GCA_004026665.1 Murina feae | reverse complement strand
GGGCTTCCCAGGCCCTTTGCAGGGCACCAGGAAGCAGGTAAAAGGCGGCAGGGTCGGTGTCCTGCTTGGTGGGCTTCCCAGGCCCTTTGCGGGACACCGGGTAGCGGGTAAGAGGTGGCAGGGGGTTGGTGGCCTGCTTGGCAGCTCCCCAGACCCCTTGGCGGCACCGGGAAGTGGGGAAGGAAGGCAGCAGGGGACGGTGAGTGGGAAAGAGTTGGCGGCCTGCTTGGCGGCTTCCCAGGTCCCTTCCGGGGATCAGGGAGCAGGAAAAGGCTGGCCTGACCACGAGGCGGGGTTTTCCCTGCTTTCTGGTGGCTGGAGGAAGATGGGAAGTAGGCAAGCTTGGGAGGCAGGCTGCACCCAGCCCTGGCCACAGCTCAAAAAAGAGAACAACATGCAGGGGAGGGGAAGAGTCTGAGAGATCAACATAGAGGGGGTGCCTGCTCCAAGCCTGGGGGTAGGTCCCCAGCAGGTAGACACACACAGGATAACTGCTCTGAGCCTCAGATGCAGCTGGGGGCAGGTCCCCAGTGGCCACACACACATACACACACACACACACACACACACACAAAAGGCGCCTGGAAGACTGGGGCCATCATAGGACATCCACTGAGAGGTCCCAGACTGTGAGAGGGCACAGGCCGGGCTGAGGGACTCCCTCCACCCCGAGTGCACAAATTTTTGTGCACCGGGCCCCTAGTATATATATAAAAGGCTAATGTGCAAATTGCTTATGAGTTGAACCAGGAGAGTGGCAATTTGTTCACCCGCTTGCTGTGACGTGTTCTGGCCACCAGGGGTGGTGTGGACCATGGCAACAGGGCACTAAGGGAGTGAAGGAAAAAGGCCTGGAGGTGAGGATGCCAGGCCTAGGGACCCTACCCATGCATGAATTTTGTGCACCAGGCCTCTAGTTATTAATAATGAACTACGTTTCCCAAAGACTAATTACTGTAATCATGTTGCATTCATTCCCCTTCAGTGCCTTAAACACAGGCATGCCATTTCTCTTCACTAATACTAGCAGTGAATATTTTAGCAGCCGATTGCCATGTCATTAGTCTTGGACTGACTTTTTTGGTGTTCGCATCAGGAAGTATTTCAATTTCAGAGAACAAGAACGATAGGTTTATTTGCATTACACTTATTAAGTTCTGCAGTTATTCAGAATCTGGTAAGTTAATGTTCAAGAAAAAATACTAACTTTTATTAAAATGTTCTATTACTTTATATTAACGATTACACATTTATTTCAGCCCTTTTTATTCAGCATGTCTCTATCAAAATAAATGTATGTTTCTATGAAAATTGAAGCTTTTTGTTTTTTCGCGGCTCACATAAACTTAAATGAGAGAAAATCAATTGATTGGCTACCTCCTGCATGCCCCCTACTGGGAATCAAGCCTTTGAGTTTGACATGCTCTAGACAATCTTAAAAATGGTTACATCATTGAATTTTTATTGTAGTTGATGGGACAGCTAATGAGAGCATTGTGAAATGTCTGAAAATTCAATACATTTTAGGAGTTAAACTGTTATCATTTAAAGGAATTAAATTCTAGAGTGGTTAAAAATAGAGTGTGTAAATTTCTGCTTTTTTTTTTTTTTTGCAATACACCTGTAAAATAGAAAAGTGTCACCCTAACTGATTTGGCTCAGTGACTAGAGTGACAGCCTGTGGACTGAAAGGTCCCAGGTTCGATTCTGGTTAAGGGCATGTACCTTGGCTGCACACACATCCCCAGTAGGAAGTGTGCAGGAGGCAGCTGATTGATGTTTCTCTCTCATCAGTATTTCTAACTCTCTATCCCTCTCCCTTCCTCTCTGTAAAAATCAATAAAGTATATTTTTTAAAAAAGAAAGAAAAGTGCACCTTAAGACTCACTGTCCACATATGCTGGTTCCTCCACCACTGTTTCTTCAGTTACCCCTATATGGAGTTTTGATCATTTCTTAGCAAATATCGCAACATATACCAAGTCTAGCCACTACCGCTGGATGCTCCACACTGCTGTGGTGGGGCAGGGCTTCAGGAAGTCCTCAGGATGAGGCCAGCAGAGTTTATCAGATGCAAACAGACCAAAAATAAACCTTGCGAAGGGAGTACTGTGTATAGGACCCAGACCTAGAACCACACAACTCAGTCTATGCCAGATTCTCCAGGAACCTGATCTCTGCAGAGCAGACCCACTAAGTGTGAGGCAGGTGTCGCTCAGGGTCTCCTTTGAGGGGGAGGTGCCCGTCAGGCTTGTAGGAAGGTGGGTGGAGTGGCACTCAACCTTGAGCACCCAACTCAGTCTGTCCTGGATTCTGCCCACACCCCAGCATGGCGGAGCCACCAGGAGGGGCGGCGTGCTGCTGGGAGTCTAGAGGTGGGACTAGGATATCTCTCTCGAGGGGAAGGCACCAGTCAGGTTTATAGAAAACTTTGGGAAATGACTCCTTCCCCAGAGGCACACAAGTCAGTCACTGACACCTTAGAGTCTGCCATACTCAGGCCCAGGCAACTGACACCCCAGCAGAGTACAGGATCTGAGTGTGCCTTACCTTGTAATTGGCACTTCGACTATACATTTAAAAAAATAAAAAATAAATATATAAATATATATATGTATCTTTATTGGTTTCAAAGAGGAAGGGAGAGGGAGAGAGAGATAGAAATATCAATCATGAAAGAGAATAATGCATAAACTGCCCGCCCTCTCCCCATTGGGGCTTGATGATAATCTGCCCTGAACAGGGATGGAACTGTGACCTCCTGGTTCATAGGTGGACGCTCAAACACTGAGCCATGCGGTTTGGGCAAACTATGCATTTTTTTATGGTTGTGCCTACTGACAGCTTGAGCCTCAGTCCACTCTTGTCCCTATTGCTGCCCACTTGAACAAGCTGATAAGAAAGCCTGGGTGGTGTCTCCTGTAGAGCAGCAGGTGATTCCAACCACAGAATCCCTGCCTGTGCAGAACTCTTGCCCAGGACTCATCTTCGAGGCCCCACATGACCACACCAGGCTCCATTTCTGGCTCTGAAGCCAGGTCTCAGCTGCTTGAGAGGCCAGCCCGGCCCTCCTTTGAGACCTCTATGGGAGTCCGAAGGCTTTTCCTGCTCCTGGTGTGGGTGTGAGGGGTGTGACACACCAGCAGCACTCCCATCCACACCTCTGCAGGTGAACATAACACTTGGACTTGGTGCCAGGAACAGCACATCCCAACATTACAAGCTGTGTGAGTCTGTCTTGTTTCTCAGACTCACTCACCTGTGGCTGCTGGGTACCGGGCGGATGGTGCTGGGAGCTGTGCTGCCCCATGTGGCATGGCTGAGCCTGTTGTGCCTCACTCCTATGTACCAGAGTGGGAGCTTTCATGCATTTCTAGGCAATTGGCAGGTAGAGTATGGTATTGGGCCCTCTTGAAAGTGGTTCTGGAATCATTTGCTCTGGCTCTGGCAGTTAAATAAATGTGTGACCAAATATAGCAGGCTGATTTTTAAGTTCATGGTTTTGTATGGCCCATGAGTGATGTTATAACTATCCAGATGGCCCTTGGCAGGGAAAAGGTTTCTAACCCCTGCTCTGTAGAAAAAACAATTAGGGTTCAACTGGGAGCTTCTCTTACTCCTTCCTCTCTCTGAACCTAAGACAAGAGAGGCTTTCCTATTTTGTCATTGCTGTACTGAGTAGATCATTGGTTTTCAGGCATCACAAGGGGTGAGTGGGAACCTTTTTCCTCTGTTCCCTGCACATAGACATCAGTGGGTATGATGTCTCTCTGGGAGCTGCATTTAGAGGAATTATGCTGTTGGGCAGGTCCTATGCCTGGGATACTGGAACTCACAGGAGAGCACAGAAATGAGACCAGCTGGGAGAAGAGCCCCTAGAGTAGCATCAAGTTTTTGGAGAAAATCACTTTTGTGTGTTTTATGTCTACAAATTTTTTTTAAACTATTGGGTTGACATTGGCTAATAAAATTATATAAGCTTCAAGTGTATAGTTCCATAACACATCATGTGTATATTATATTGTGTGTTACCTACCCAAAGTCTCCTTCCATCACCATTTAATCCTTCCCTTTACCCTCTTCTAACTCCTCACACTCCCCTTTCCCTCTGGTACCCAATGTTGTTGTCTGAGTCTAAGAGTTTGTGTTGCTTAATCCCTCTCCGTTTTCATCCCCTCCCTTCTGACAGCTGTCAATCTGTTCTCTGTCCCTATGAGTCTCCGTATATTTTGATAGTTTCTCTTCTTTATATTCCAAATATAAATGAATACATGTGTTATTTGTGTTTTTCTTACTGGTTTTCTTCACTTACCATGATGCACTCCAGGTCCATTCATGATGTCATGGAGGGTAAGATTTCCTTCATTTTTACCACTTGACTAGTATTCAATTGACTTCTATCACGCTTTTGTATCCACTCACCTTCTGATGAGCACTTGTGCTTCTTCCAAATCTGGGCTATTATAAATAATGCTACAATGAAGGCAAGGGTGCATATTTTCTTTTGTATTAGTGTTTTGAGTTTTTTTTTATATATTCCCAGAAGTGAAATGTCTGGGTCATTGCCAGGCTGACCTGCAGACCCTGAATGACAGATGAATGGATTACTCTGACACAAAGTTTGCTGTGAAAGAGAGGCCTAAGGTACTGCCTGGCTAAAGAAACCCAGGCAGCCTCGATTGCCTCCCTTGTTAGGCTTTTATTGTAACAGCACTTTAAGATGAAATTTATCTCTCAGGTACAATTATTAAGGTAAGTAATTTTTAGAGGAAACTTGTGTTTGTAATATCCTTTAAGCAAGGACCCCCAAAGGTTAAGTATAAGGATTTCATTAAACACTCGGTGTCTGTACGTGTACAGAATTGTTTGGAAAGGTCAAGGAATAAATATGGGCACTGCCTTCAGCTCTCCCTTAAGTCGGAATTTTCATAAAAGGCAGGCAGCCTTCCACACACTTTCTAAAAAAATATATTTTATTGTTTTTTTACATAGAGAAAGGAAGAGGGATAGAGAGTTAGAAACATTGATGAGAGAGAAACATCAATCAGCTGCTTCCTGCACATCCCCTTCTGGAGATATCACAACCAAGGTACATGCTCTTGACTGGAATCAAACCTGGGACCCTTCAGTCCACAGGCTGATGCTCTATCCACTGACCGGTTAGGGCACTTCTTTTTTCTCTGAATGTCCTTACAAACTTTCCAACCAAGTCTTGAGTCCTCCCGAACATCTTCCCCTTTTTTGTTTTGCTGAATGTAGAAGATAGAGGGAGGCAGTGAACTTTCTGCTTTGGAATATAAGATTCTGTGAATTGCATTTACGGCTCTAGTTCTGATTTTACAAGCTATGGAAAACACAAAAAAGAGGAATGGTTAATTACCTGGAATGTGTAGAGTGTGAGTATATTCCAATAATTGCTCAACCTCTGCCATTAACTTCATCATCATCCCCCAGGTTATTCCCTAGGCCATTTGAGTCCTGGGAAGGTGCATCATTCAGGGCTGTGGAGTCCCCAGGCCCAAATTCTTCATTTCTGGAAGGGGATTGGTCTTGTGCCGTGCCATGGCAGGGTTTTTAATCTGTTGAGTTGGAATCTACAGTGCCCTGTGTGGGTAGAAACACTCGCATATCCTCTCCGCCATGTTAATAATTCCTTACAAACTTTCCAACCAAGTCTCATGTGCTCCCCAACAGGTTGTGAGTCAGTTGTATTTTTAAGTTTAGAGGAAACTCCATACTGAGACTTACACTTTTTGCCTTTATTGATGACTAGAGGCCCGGTGCATGAAAATTCATGCACTGAAGAGGGGTATCCCTCAGCCCTACCTGCCCCTTCTCACAGTCTGGGAACCCTCATAGGCGGGAGGCGACCCGGCGATCAGGGGAAGGCAACGCCCCATCACAGCTCTGCTGCTGCCACTGCCAGCAGTGCAAGCCTTGGCCAACCCTGGTTACCTGAGCCTCGGCAGCCTTGGGCAGCTGGGTAGTTGCCATCAAAGGCTTGGCTGTGCCTCAGGCCAGCCCTAGGCAGCTGGGCAGCTGATATCTGAGGCTTGCCTACTCCTTGGGCGTCAGCTGGGCGTCCGCCATCTGAGGCTTGCCTGTGCCTTGGGCTGGCCCTGGGCAGCTGGCGGGCAGAGGGGATTGGGGGACTCTGGAGGCAGGTGCGGCACGGCCGGGCCTGCTGTCATGGCGGGGCTAAGGGAACTGGGCACTGCCATCTTGTGGCTGTGGGTGCCGCCATCTTTGAGGTCATGGCAGTTAATTACCATATTCCCTCCTTATTGGCTATGGGTGCCATCTTTGTCAGGGCCTGATGGTCAATTAGTATATTCCCTTTTTATTAGATAGGATAGCCATTCTGACAGGTTTGAGCAGATTTTTCAGTGTGGTTTTAATTTGCATTTTTCATATGTGTATTGGCCATCTGTATGTCCTCTTTGGGGAAGTATCTATTCAGGTACTTTGCCCATTTTTCTTTTTCTTTTTATGTACATATTTAATTGATTTTTTTACAGAGAAGAAGGGAGAGAAATAGAGAGTTAGAAACATCAATCAGCTGCCTCCTGCACACCCTCCACTGGGGCCGTGTCCGCAACCAAGGTACATGCCCTTGACCGGAATTGAACCTGGGACCCTTCAATTCCGCAGGCCAACGCTCTATCTACTGAGCCAAACCAGTTAGGCTGCCTATTTATTTTTTGATATAAGCTGTTTTCTTTGCCGTTTTTTATTTCATGTTTTTAAATCGGCACGGTCAGGTATGTTTTTTATTGATGTTAGAGAGATAGCAAACGTAGAAAGAGAGGTAGAGCAAAACATGTATTGGTTGACTTCCATTCACACCCCAATTAGGAATCAAACACAAAACTGGGGCATGTGCCCTGATCGGAAACTGAACCCATGACCTTTTAAAATTATTTTTTTGGTTTGAGTTACATAAATTCTTTATAAATTTTGGGTAATAACCCCTTACCAGAAGTTTCATTGATGAATATGTTCTCCCATTGGGTTGATTGCCTTTTTATTTTGTTGATGGTTTCCTTTTAGTTTGATGCAGTCCCATTTATTTATTTTTTCCTTTTGTTTCTCTTTCCTTGGGAGACATATCAGAAAAAGTATTGCTAGGAAAAATATCAGATTTTTTTGGCTAGGATTTTTATGATTTTGAGTCTTACATTTAAGTCTTTTATGCATTTTTAGTTTATTCTTGTGTATGGTATAAGAAACTGTTCTAGTTTCCTTTTTTTAGCATTTCTCCCACATCATTGATAGAATGTACTATCTTTTCTTTTTTGTGTATTCATGTCTCTTTTGTCAAATATTCCGTGACCATAAAGGCATGGGTTTATTTGTTTCTGGGCTCTCTGTTCCATTCCACTGATTTATGTGCTGCTTTTATGCCAGGACCAATCTGTTTTGATTACTATAGCCTTGTCGTACAGTTGGATATTAGGTAGTGTGATTCATCCACATTTGTGCTTCTGGCTCAAGATTGCTGTTGCTATTTTGTGGTCCCATATAATATTTTTGAATATTTGCTCTAGTTATGTGAGATTCAGCATTGGTATCTTTTTAAAAGAATATTTTTGCTGATTTCAGAGAGGAAGGGAGAAGGAGAAATAGAAACATCAATGAGGAAAGAGAATCATTGATCAGCTGCCTCCTGCATGCCCCCTACTGGGGATTGAGCCCACAAGCCAGGCATATGCCCTTGACTGGAATTGAATCTGGGACCTTTCAGTCCATAGGCCATGCTCTATCCACTGAGCCAAATCATTTAGGGCCAGCATTGGTATCTTAATAGGAATTGCATTGAAGCTATAGATTGCTTTGGGACGTGTGGACATTTTAATGATCTTAATTTTTCCTATCCATAAACACCACATATGCTTCCATTTATAGTTTGCATTCCAATTACAGTTTACATTTAATTTTATTTTGTATTAGTTTCAGGAGTAGAACATACGTTGAGACAAATTTTACAGAGTTTTCTGCCTAATATTTTCATCCCCCCCACCCCCCGACCTCTTAATGTACTTGATAACTATGTGCCATTTCAACATGAAAATATTCCAGACTTCAATAAAGGCCTTTTTACATGCCAAGGCTTAAATTGTTCCTCAAGGTCTAGGCCCCAGTTCAGTGTTACAATTCTGCTGGAATTTTAAGTGTGATCTTATGATTTCAATATATGTGTCTATGTGTCCTAAAAATCAGTATCAAGTAACCCTCAGGCTCATGAGTAGAGGGCTTTTGTAGAGGGCTAAGTTGTCCTGTCTTGCTCATGCCTGAGCTCTAACTCTAACCTCCTATCTCCATGAAATGAGAGAGGCAAAAACAGGTCAAACTGAGTTACTAACAGATAATATAAAAACAAATGATTGCTCATACTCCTCCACAAGAATATTTTCATTCATTCAGGTGTATCTCCCTATTTCTAATAATCTGGAGAACTTCAGGACAATATGGCCAAGTACATTTTGTTCTAAGTTGAATTTCCACACACCGCTTGGCCTCTCCTTTTTGGTGATGAAAATAGAAGAGAAAGCTACCAGGCCTTTATTGTAGTCACTAAAACTTCATGTAAATATGACAGTATGCTTCATGGATGGCTGCATCAAATGGTGGTTATAGTGGAAATGAATTCTCTCACAGGGAATCGATGGGCTTAAAATAGGAGTATTTTAATTTATTAATATAAAAGTTGTTCAAGGTGCTCTTTACCCTGACATTAGAGAGCAATGAAGACTTGAAGTAATCACAGAAAAACCATACCAATGAATTCCATGTGTTCTTGAGAAAGTGAGTGTGGCAAATTAATAATAGGCTTACAATCAAGTCATAGACTGAATGTTGGGGACCACATGTCCTATGTGAACTTCCTATGAATTATGTATGAGTCCCCAGTTCTGTCTATCTCACCCATTCTCCTGTATGTATATGTGGGATGTTTTAGGACACAGTGGCCTTTGAGGATGTTAATGTGGAGTTCACCATGGAGGAGTGGGCTTTTCTGGATCCCACCCAGAAGAAACTCTACACAGATGTGATGCAGGAAACATTCTGGAACCTGGCATCCATAGGTAGGTATCACAAATTATTATTATTTTTAATATGTTTTTATTGATTTTAGAGAGGAAAGGGAGAGAGAGAACTATAGAATAATCAATGTTGAGAGGGAATCACTGATTGGCTACTTTCTGTGCGCCTCACACTGGGGACTAGCCTGCAAACTAGTCCTACTGGGAATTGACTTATGACCTCCTAGTTCATACCAGTTCATAGGTTGTTGGTCAACCACAGAGCAACTCTGTCCTACAACAACTTGTTACTTAGTCAATTAGAAAACTATTGCTTGCTCATCAATGCTGTTTCAAGAACTAAAATACAGAAAGGGAATACATTGGTAATTAAAGTAGGAATGATCACAGCTCATTGTGTACTTAAAATCAAACCATTTTTTATATATTTTAAAAAAATCTTTATTCAGATTATTACAGATGTTTATATATATATATATATATATATATATATATATATATATATATATATATTTTATTGATTTTTTTTTTTTACAGAGAGAAAGGGAGAGAGATAGAGAGTTAGAAACATCTATGAGAGAGAAACATTGATAAGCTGCTTTCTGCACACCTTCCACTGGGGATGCGCCCACAACCAAGGTACATGCCCTTGACTGGAATCGAACCTGCAACCTTTCAGTCTGCAGGCCGACGCTCTATCCATTGAGCCAAACTGGTCAGGGCCAGTTGTTCCTTTTTTTTTTTCTTTTCACCCCCATAGCTCCCCTCTACCTGATTCCCACCCCATCCCATGCCCTTACCCCCACCACTGTCCTCATCCATAGGTGTATGATTTTTGTCCAGTCTCTTCCCACACCTTTAACATCTCCTTACCCCTGAAAATTGTCAGTCCATTCCCTTCCTATGCCCTTGCTTCTATTATATTCACCAGTTTATTCTGTTCATCAGAATCTTTTTATTGACTCCATTTTTAGATTCATTTGTTGATAGGTATGTATTTGTTGTTACTTTGTTGTTCATAATTTTTAGCTTTACCTTTTTTTTCTTTTTCCTCTGCTTAAAGAATACCCTTATAATCCTGATTTGGTGGTGATGAACTCTTTTAGCTTTTTCTTATCTGTGAAGCTCTTTATCTGACCATAAATTCTGCGTGATAGCTTTGCTGGGTAAAGTAATCTTGGTTGTAGGTTCTTGCTATTCATTACTTTGAATATTTCTTACCACTCCCTTCTGGCCTGCATGGTTTCTGTTGAGAAATCAGCTGAGAGTCTTATGTGTACTCCCTTGTAGGTAACTAACTGTTTTTCTCTTGCTGCTTTTAATATTCTCTCTTTGTCTTTTGCCCTTGGCATTTTAATTATGGTGTGTCTTGGTGTGGTCCTCTTTGGATTCCTCTTATTTGGGGTTCTCCTAGCTTCCTGGACTTGTAGGTCTATTTCTTTCATCAGGTAGGGGAAGTTTTCTGTCATAATTTCTTCTAATAGGCTTTCAATATCTTCCTCTCTCTCTTCTTCTGGTACCCCTATAATTCAGATGTTTGTATATTTGAAGTTGTCCCAAAGGATCCTTACACTACCTTCATATTTTTGGATTCTTTTTGCTTTTCATGGGTGTTTTTTGCTTCCTTGTATTTCAAATCTGACTTGATTCTTGGGATCCTCTAGTCTGCTGTTGGATCTTTGTATATTATTTTTTATTTCAGTCAATGTATGCTTAATTTCTGACTGGAACTTTTCTGTTTTTTTTGGTATTATCATTAAGATCCTTAAAGGTCTCACTAAGTTCCTCAGAGGTTCATAGAAGATTCTTGAGTAGCCTTATAATTGTGCTTTTGAACTCTATATCCAGTAGTTTGCTTTCATCCTTTTCTTTCATTTGTGGTCTGTTTCTTTGTCTCCGCATTTTGGCTGCTTACCTGTGTTGATAGAGTGGCTTTGTGGTGTCCTATTTGGTAGGTGTCCTATTGGGCCCAGTGGCTCAGCCTCCCCAATCACCTGAGGTAGACACTCTTGATGTACCCCTTTGTGGGCTGGGTGCACAGTCTTGTTGTAGTTAAGTCTTAATTGCTGTTGGTATCACTGGGAGGAAATGACCTCCAGGCCAATTGACTGCGAGGACCCGCTGTGTCTATAGTGGAAGAAGTATTGTGCAGGAGACACCCTTATGGGGCAGGACTTGGTTCAGTTGGTTTTTGGTGCTCACTGAGTCTGCCTCTTTTTTTTTTTAAGATATATTTTATTGATTTTCTACAGAGAGGAAAAGAGAGGGAAGAGACCTAGAAACATCGATCAGCTGCCTCCTGCACACTCCCCACTGGGGATGTGCCCGCAACCAAGGTACATGCCCTTGACCGGAATCAAACCCAGGACCCTTGAGTCTGCAGGCCGTTGCTCTATCCATTGAGCCAAACTGGCTAGGGCGAGTCTGCCACTTGAGTGTGTCCCTTATGGATGTGAGGAATTGAAATCTGGTATCTGACCACTGGGTACACTGGCTCTTGGATCTCCAAGGAGGTGCAAAGTCAGCTTCTGTGTGAGTCCACCCAGCAGGAGCTACCAAGATGTACAGATTTCTCCTCTTTGTTTGGGGTTTGGAACTTTTGGAGCTCTCTGACCCAACTGCAGTTTGTTAGCTTAGGCTGCAGGTGGACAGACGCTTCATTTGCGCCGCTGTGCATACCTTGGGTGGGGTCGTAAATTGGGTGGCATGGGGTCTCAGAGAATCACTGGGGCGGAGCAAGCAGCGATGGCTGTCTGTCAGCTGTCTCCGCGTCTCTCCACGTCCCATAGTCTTGGAGTTTTGTGCCCCCACAGTAGCAATGATTGCTGCGAGCGGCTCTACAAGAAAAACACCCTCGCTTTCCGACCCGATGCCAGACAACCCAGTTTCTACCCATAGGAGTCTGGGTCCCTAGAGTCTGCACCTCCCGATTGAAAAAAAAAAATGCGCACCCATGTGCGGCCACCGTTTCGCGCATCTCTGTTTCTCTGTTCTTGGCGCCTCCCCATCTTCTACCTAGTTTCGATGTGCTTTTTTTTTCCCTTCTAGTTATAGAACTTCCACTCAGCTTTCCTCTGTTTCTGGATGATGACTGTTTTGCTTTTTAGTTGTATTTTTAATGTGGTTGTGGAAGGCAGCGCGAACAGGAATATACCTTATGCTGCCATCTTGGTTCCTCCATTTTTTATATTCTTTAGCATATTAAGTGCCCAGTCTGTTTTGTCTTCCAGACGGAAAGTATAGTGTCAGTCTCCGGTGACTGGGTGCTTAATGTGTTAATAGTTTATAATGCTTTTTCTAGCATGTATTTTAGAAGAAAAAGATGAAGACCATGACACTGAAGATAAGTATGAATATCGTGGGATGAAACTTAGGTGAGTCATATTGACATGAGAAAGTATTAAGAGCATATTTGTTTTTGTTTTTTTAAATAGATTTTTATGTATTTTATGTATTTAATTTTTATATTTTTTTTCAGAGAGGTAGGAAGAGGGAGAAAGAGAGAGAAACATCATGAGTGAGAATTATGATGGCTGACTCCTGCATACCCCACACTAGGTATTAAGCCCAGAACCTCGGAATTTGTCCTGACCAGGAATCGATCTGTGACCTTGTTCAGAGGTCAGCGTTCAACCACTTAGCCATGCTAGTGGTGAGAAAATATCTTTTTATTTAGAGGGTGGAGGTGTGAGAGAGAGGTTGAAAGATCAATTGGGTGCCTCCTGCATGCCCTGTACTGGGGTTAATAAGTCTGCAGTTTGGCTCTGTTCCCTTTTGAGGACTTGAACTGGCAACCCCTTTGTGGGTGGGTCTATGCTGAATCCCTGAGCCACAAAAAAATCTTTAAAAAAACAGGCAATCCAATTGTATCAGCTGAGTTTAGATTTATTGTCTCTTAAAATAAGCTCATCGATACATTTTTTCTGAAATGTGACCTAAAATTTAGTGTATAAAAAGTAATTACACTTGGAAACAATATACAGAACATTAATTATAAGTGTTTTCGTAACATCTATGATCCAGCCTGTTTCAGAGGTTTTTTTCGGATATGCATTTTCAAAAATCAGACTCTACAGAAAGCCTACACTTTCCTTGAAAACGGTAAAAACGTCATTGTCATGCTATTAATAAATATTAAATTGTTAACAGAGTATTAATAATATGCTTCTGATTTTAACAGCAGTCATATGGTAGAGAGAGTGTGTACGAGGAAGGATCGTAGTCAATGCAGAGAAAACTTCAGCCAGATTCCAAATCATAAGGAAAAGAGGGAAACTCCTACTGAAATACAACAACCTATAGCCACGTTGTGTAGGCAAATATTCATGCGTTACTTATCCTTGAATAATCACCTGAGCTCTCACACTGGACCCAAACTATACCTGTTTGAAGAATATGAAGAAAACCCTTGTAAATGTAAGGAACCTGAGAAAGCTTTCAAGCATCATGAACGTATTCAAAGCCATGAAGGCAGCCCCGGTGGGAAAGGTTTCCACTATTCAGCCTCTCTTAGAAATCATGAAAGAAATCATACTGAGGAAAGACCCTATGAATGTAAGCTTTGTAGTAAAGTTTTCTCTCATTCAACTTCCCTCCAAAATCATAAAAGAACTCATACCGGGGAAAAACCGTATGATTGTAAGCAGTGTGGAAAAGCCTTCTTTACTTTACATACCCTCCGATATCATGAAAGAACTCATACTGGGGTAAAACCCTATGAATGTAAGCAGTGTGGTAAAGTTTTCTCTTATTCAACTTCCCTCCAAAATCATAAAAGAACTCATACCGGGGAAAAACCGTATGATTGTAAGCAATGTGGAAAAGCCTTCTTTACTCTACGTACCCTCCGATATCATGAAAGAATTCATACTGGAGTAAAACCCTATGAATGTAAGCAATGTGGGAAAGCTTTTATGGTTCTAAGTGCCCTCCAACGCCACGAAATAATTCATAGTGAGGAAAAACCCTATAAATGTAAGCATTGTGGCAAAGCTTTCTCTTATCCCACTTACCTCCAATGTCATGAAAGAACTCATACGGGAGAAAAACCTTATAAATGTAACCATTGTAGTAAAGCTTTCTCTTATGCATCTTCCCTCCGATGTCATGAAAGAACTCATACTGGGACAAAACCCTATGAATGTAAGCATTGTGGGAAAGCTTTCTTTGCTCTAGGTGCCCTCCAACGTCATGAAAGAATTCATACTGGGGAAAAACCCTATAAATGTAAGCATTGTGGCAAAACTTTCGCTAATGGATCTTCTGTCCAATGTCATGAAAGAATTCATACTGGGGCAAAACCCTATGAATGCAAGCAATGTGGGAAAGCTTTTGTTGCTCTAGGTAACCTCCGACATCATGAAAGAACTCATACTGGGGAAAAACCCTATAAATGTAAGCATTGTGGCAAATCTTTCGCTAATGTAACTTCCCTCCGATGTCATGAAAGAATTCATACTGGGGAAGAACCCTATAAATGTAAGTATTGTGATAAAGCTTTCTCTTCTCTAACTTACCTCCGATGTCATGAAAGAACTCATACTGGGGAAAAACCCCATGAATGTCAGCAATGTGGAAAGGCTTTTTGTCTTTCCCAATCTCTTAGAAGTCATAAAAAAATGCATACTGAGGGGAAATCCTATGAATGTAAGCAATGTGGGAAAGCTTTCGTTGCTCTAGGTACCGCACTCCGACATCATGAAAGAACTCATACTGGGGAAAAACCCTATGAATGTCAGCAGTGTGGAAGAGACTTCAGTTGTGCCTCACATCTTCGAAGACATAAAAGAACTCACAATAGAAAGAAGACTAATGAATAACAAATGAGGTAAACCATTTTTACCATCCTTTTTCTCTTAGATACCATGAAATGTATACTTGGAAGAAACCCTATGAATGCAAGCAATGTGAGAAAGCCAATTGTCATTCCAGTTCTTATTAATGCACCAAAATTTTCATAGTGGAGAGAAACCACATCAATGTAAGGAATGTGGTAAAGCCTTCAGGTTCCAACTAGTTTTTACAGACATGGGAAAACAAAATGTACTGATAAACACCATTAATGTAAAGAATAGCCAAGAACCTTCATTTATCTCTCAACTGTGCCATCATGTATGTTAATCCTTACTGGGGATGGACCCTAGTAATGGACCCTAGTAAAGGGTTAGAAAGCATTCATTTCTTCCAGTTTATTGTAAAGGATGAAAGAACTCATTGAAGAGATCCCTGTCATATAAAGATTGTAGAAGAGCCTTTGGCCATCCTAGTTCTTTACAAAATCATGAAAGGACTCACACCCAGCAATATGTGTATGAACATGAGGATTGTGGGAGAGCCTTTCTTGGACATGTGAGAATGCACCTGGAGAAATAGTGTATATGTAGAGAAGGTGGGAAAGCCTTCAGCTGTCTCTTTTCCTTGGAAAGGTCATTAAAAAAAACCCTCAAAATTGACAATTGTATTTAATGTAAAAATATAGGAAAACCTTCATGTTGCCTTATGTCCCTACAGTAATACAATGTGAAAATGTACACTGGATAAATACTTTATAATTGCCTATTAAAATTTTTTTTAACTTTTTAAATAAATACTTTCAGAGTAGCCAGAAAACTGCACTGGAAGGAAATCCTATTAGTGTAACTAACTGGTACATGTAAGCCTGTTGCAAATGAAGTCAGGTACTCCCCAAAACTCAACAACATTTTGACAAATTTGGTCATTATCAGTACTCATTCTTTTTTTGTTTCTTTAAATTGATGCTTTAGAATGAGGAAGGCAGAGAGAGAAATAGAGGGAAACATCAATATGAGAGAAACATCCATGGGTTGTCTTCACTGTGCCCTGACCAGTAATGTGCCCTGATGGGTATTGAATGAATAGGCCCTACACACATAAATATTCTTTTTTAATTTTTCAATTTCACTTGAAATTCACTATTCTTTTACTCAATAAGTACTTGCCATATACATTGTACCTATTTACTGTTCACTGTAGAGTCCCCCTGTGTATTATTTTCATGTATTGTGTGTTGCTTTTGGCTGGGAATTGTGCTATGGAGCTCACATTAAGAAGATAATATTTTAGGTTTTTTTTCTCAATCTTTTCCCTGCCAGCCAAGAATATCCTCAAAACTGCCAGCCACTGCTTTACTTCCATTGATGTTGGGTGTAAGCTTTATAGTTGTTCAGAATTCAACATTAAAGTTCCACTATAGGTTGGCTTTTCCTGCAAGCCCATAGGTGTCCACCAGGCAACAAATGTAGACTGTCATGGTTGACACTGTTCTCTGAAGGGTATGCTGTTCTCTAGACTGTATTTGCATTCTATCTAGTTTGTCTAGTAATCATCTTGTCCTGTTACTACTCCTGACTGTGATTCAGATCCCACTGTGACAGCTGCAATGGTGCAGTGCCAAGGAGCCCGGTGACAGTTTGTTCTTGTACCACCCTCTGCAGTGAGGGCTCTGAGCCAGTCCTTCCATGTGAGAATCAGCACTTTCCTCATTTCAGGCGGACTCTGCATGGTGCTGTCACTCAGAGCTGATCTTAATCTCTCAATATTTTCAGTTATCTTGGGTTGTATATGATTAGAATTATGTGCATTTTTTCCTAATAAATGTTTCTGTAATTTTTAAAAATATTTTAAAATTGATTTCTGAGAGCAAGGCGGGGGGAGAGAGAGAGAGAGAGAGAGAGAGAGAGAGAGAGAAAGAAACATCAATGATGAGAACCATTGATCAGTTGCCTCCTGCATGCCCCCTGCTGGGGATTGAGCCTGGAGCCACGGCATGTGCCTTTGACCTGAGTCAACCTGGGATCCTTCAGTTCTCACGCTTATGCTCTATCCACTGAGCAAAATCATCTAGGGCAATGCTTCTGTAATTTTTAATGAAATATTGTTTCTCAACCACTCTTATACTAAGAAATGTTAGGGTGTTTTGTTATTTCCTGAGGATGTATTTAATTATCCCATAGTAAATATGTATTTTCAAATCAATTTGTCATTTTTTCCATTTAATCGTTATAATTTCTGAGTCACAAGTATATGTACAAATTCAGACATGATTTCCTCAGGGAAATTATATTTTTTATTACTTTATATTTATAATGTTTGGCACAGACTCATCTTTTATTCATTCAAAGTTTTAAAAACTTCAGTCATGTGTTTTTTAGTCCTCTCTAGCCATAGACCAACAAAATCACATCTGTAGTAAAAGAGAAATGAGGTGGAATGAATTGAACTAATAAGCATGATCAGAAACCATAATCGCCTGGGATGTAACAGTAACAGCAGCCTTTAAAGGATTTCTTGTTATATAAGTTTAAGAATATTGTCAAAGAACACAAATATTTTGCCTTGTAATAGACAATTTGATTTACATTCAAGGAAGCAGTACATTTTTCTGCATTGAATTCTGGGAGGAAATGAATTTATTCTATCTTTTATAATGAAAATCATTTTTCTTTAGAAGGCAAGAAAAAAATCATGCTAAACCAAAAATTGTAAGAAGTACAAATCATATTAGTGAGAAAGCAATATTCATTATTTTTATTCCTTTGTAACTTCTCCTTGATCACATGTGCCTTTCCTTTTGTCTTGATTCATTGTGATCATGGAGTAGCTCTGTGTGATGATGGACATGGGACATTTTCTTTTCAACAAGATATAATTTTTTTCAATAGGCCAGCAATCAGTTGTTACTAAATACTGAAATATTTACTATGCTATATTGGCCATCTTTCCAAAAAGTACCTCAGTTAAGTATATATCTAATCTAATAAAAGAGTTAATATGCACATTAACCATCACTCCGAGACACCTAAGCCACACCCACAAGCCAATCAGAGCAGCCATATGCAAATTAACCCAGCCAGGATGGCGGCTGGCAGCCACGGAGCTAGAGCAAACAGGAGGTTTTTTCAGTGGAGTTGAAACTGCCTCGCTAGGCTGGCTAGGCCTCTGCTCAAGGCAACAATGTTTCAATTATAGAATTCATGGAGCTGAAGCAAACAGGAGGCTTCCTTGCCTGACTAGGCCTCCACTCAAGGCAAAAAGTTTCAATTACAGAAGATAAATAAAAGAAGATAAACCCTGGAAACCTGATTCCAGCCAGCCTTGCTGGGACGTTGGGTCAATGGGAGGTGTGGGCAGCCTGAAAACAGCCCTCAGCCCCTCACCCAGGCTGGCCATACCTCCATGGGGTGAGGGTCTTCACTGGGGGGCTTGGCCAGCCTGCAAACAGCCATCAGCCCCTCACCCAGGCTGTGGACATCCCCCGAGGGGTCCCAGACTGCAAGAGGGCACAGGCTGAGCTGAGGGACGCCCCTGAATGCACAAATTTTTGTGCACCAGGCCCCTAGTATGTTAATATAAAGTCATGTACTTTTTAACAAAATATTTAACTTTTTTTATGAGTCAACTAAGGTTTATGAGTTTAGGAATATTGTCAAAGAACACAAACCTAGCAAGAAAACAAAGTTAGGAACTCTCTTCCAAGAAGCTGCTCTTGCTGACAGAATTTCACTCTTTTTCTCCCACCTTTAAAAAAAATTGATTTGAGAAACAGAAAGAAGCATCAATTTGTTATTCCAGTTGTTTATGCAATCATTGGTAGATTCTTGTGTGTGACCTCTGAATGAACCCACAAGCTTGGCATATTTGGACAATACTCTAATCAATTGAGTTGCCTGGCCAACGTGGAAGAATGATCGTGATGATAATGTCAACATCCTGCACGTGCCAAGCAATTTACATAGAAAACATGTCAAAAAAAAAAAAAAAGAAGAAGAAGAAGAAGAAAACATGTCCAATTTAGCACACCTGCCCAAGTCATGATATACAGGCATGAAAGAAAAAATGTCTTGCATTCCTGGTGCTTATATTTTTGTGGGGAAAGAGATAATGGTTAAATAAAAAACACTTTGGTGTCTTAGAAAATGAAGTTGTTGCCAGGTGAGTGTGGCTCTGTAGTTGAGCATCAGCCCATGAACCAGGTGGTCATGATTTGATTGATGGTCAGGGCACATGCCCAGGTTGGGGACTTAATCCCCAGTGAGGTGTGTGCTGGAGGCAGGTGATGTATGTTTATTCTCATGGATGTTTCTATCTCACTGTCTTAAAAAACAACAAAAGGACTTTGAAAAGAAAGTAAGTGCAAATGCTGACAGGTAAGATAATTGGGAATGGGATGGATTATATGTCTTCATTATGGAGAGTAGGGATCTCAGTAAATGGGAGTGTCATCTTTGATCATCTTTCCTCCCATGTAATACTTCTCAAAGACTTGTGGATCTGCTAGAGTGTGGATTTCACAATGGGCAAACATCCCCCAAAGTTCTGCCTTCCTGGGATTCACAGCAATACTTTTCCAGAAGGCTCTAGATATGGTTGGAAGTTTCAGAGCATGTGCTACTTGATTAAGAGTATGGACATGGGTGTGTGACATGAGGGACTTCTCACTGCTTTATGCCGTGGTGTTTGTATTTAAAACCAACGGAAATAATTTGAAATTCATTTTTGAAATGGCATGTCATTTTGCCGCTACTTAAACGGAGTGATACAATTTGTGTACCTTTTGAAACATTTGAGTTCCTCCAGTTGAAAGTTCTGGTCATCTGCGCAGTCTTACCCATCATGTGGTTTCTGTGAGTAGAGTGATTCTTGGACCTGTCCAGAGTGGTTTTCTGGTTAAAACACCAGAAAGCTATTGATGTTCAGAGGATAATGATCTAAGGAGAAATTAAGGTGAACTGCAGACAGAGTATCAACAAAGCCTCTGATGAGAAGGGTGGCTGGGGGTTTTTTGTTTCAGCAGAAGGCACCAAGCTGCTCTGCTCGTTTTTGCTTTTTTTCAGGGGCCATTTTCATGTTTACACTTCCAGGAGATGTTAGGAAACACAGGGGAACTGGTGTTGCTTTTATTTCTTTAAAGAACAAAGGATGTCCAGACTTAGTCCCTCTTCTCCTTTCAGTGCTAATTTATGTTTTCTTAGCAGTATAGATATTTTTACCTTATCTTCTTTTTTTTAAATTTATCATTATTGTTCAGATTATTACAGTAGTTCCTCTTTTTTCCCCCATAGCTCCCCTCCTCCCAGTTCCCACCCCACCTTCTGTCCTTGCCCCCCCACTGTCCTCATCCATAGATGTACAATTATTGTCCATTCTCTTCACGCACCCCCAACACCCTTAACCCCCGAAAATTGTGTGTCCACTCCATTTCTATGCCTCTGATTCTATTCTATTCACCAGTTTATTCTGTTCATCA
>PVJC01031852.1:0-20319 GCA_004026665.1 Murina feae | reverse complement strand
TGAAGTACTATGAGAAAACAGAAAATGACCATGGCAGTGGCCAAAAAAAGGTGGCAAGGAAAGAGTCATATATGTAGTGACTATTTTATTTTATTTTTTTACTCTAAAAGTAATCTTTTATATTTTTTTTAAACTGCCAAATTTCTTATTTAGGCCTAGTAACTTTTCTTTTTTAATTGCAATTTACATTCAGTGTTATCTTATATTAGTTTCAGGTGTACTATTTGATTTCACTCTTAAAGAATACATAGACTTTTGTCAATAATGTATAATGTGGAAATTAAGAAGGCAAACTTTGCAAACAGATAGGTTCAAATTCCAGCTGGGAAATCCTGGGCTTAACTACCTCTCTGAGCCTCATTTGTAAAGTGGAGGCGATAACACATACTTCATAGCTTGTTTGTGAAGATTAGATAATGAACATAAAACACTTAGCACTAGCACAAAACTGGCGTTTGTTGAATCCTAAATCTGTGCTAATTATCCGCTACTTTTAGAAGGCAGAATTAAGGCAGTGATAGTGGGAGAGAGAAGATTTGAACTGTATTTTGTATATGTAATGGAGTTGGTGACTGACTACATATGAGAATGATAGGGACTGGGAATAAATTAAAGATGACCTGTACTCTGGATAATGGGAAAGACCAAGTCAGGCCAGGAGGACCAGGCTCTTGGAAAGGAGTAATATCACTGATTTTAAATTGAGATTGAGATATCGTAGCATATCCAGGTGTAAGCACTCTGCTAGCCGCTGGAACTATGTGTGGCAGGATTGAATACCTTCCCCACCCCCTCCAATAAATACTAATAACTGCTGAATTGGTCTTCCACATTCAAAGCTCATCCAATAAAAAGACACTGATCACTACCAAACTTAAATAGCTCCAAAATTGTCAAAATGCAGAGTTAATTAAAATAGTGAATCATTTTTAAACATTTTCTCTGCATCAGGAACTATACTAGGAAATTGTACATTACAGTGCCAAGATCTGTACATTATTTCATTTTTTAATGCTCCCCATGTTGAACAGAGGACGTTTTCACATAAAAGTACATTGAAATCATGCTGTGAAAAGTGACAAACATTATCAAATGGAGAGTACATTTATCTTGTTGATGCTCCATTCTGAAGAATTAAGACCCGCTCTCTGCCTTGAGAATGGAACCATTAATGGGTCTCTCTGTCTAACTATACTGGGTGCTGGCTGGATAGAGCTGGGAGCTGGGAAAGGGCAAAGAGATAGAAAATGGAGAGGAGAGAGGATGGTCTTCCAGGAGCCCCATTGAGGAGTTTTCTGTGTGACATGAAAGGGTACCCAGGGGAGGAGAACAGTACTCATCTGTGCCTTCCTTTTATTTTTAATACTAGAGGCCCATTGCAGGAAGATTCCTGCAAGAATAGGGCTTCCTGAGCCGGAGCGAGGCAGAGAAGAGAGTGAAGCCTGCCTTGTCTTCGCTCCCTTCTCTGCTGCATCACTTCCTCCCATCTCTGCTGCCTTGGCTCCCTCCCTTCTCTACTGCCTTGCTCCCTCCCTTCTCTGTTGCTTGGCTCCCTTCTGCAGCACTTGGCTTCCTTCTAGGCTGTCTTCAGTCTTCACTCTGCGCCTGTGTATACAAATTAATCACCATCTTGGTTGGGTAATTTGCATATAGTCGCTCTGATTGGCTGGTGGGCATGGCTTGGCTGATGGATGTGGCTTAGGTGTCTCAGAGTGATGGTTAATTTGCATATTACTCTTTTATTAGATTGGGCTTTTTTTTTTATTGATTTCAAAGAGGAACGGAAAGGGAGAAGAAATAGAAACATCAATGATGAGTCCTAACCAGTTTGGCTCAGAGGATAGAGCATCAGCCTACAGACTGAAGGGTCCCAGGTTCGATTTTGGTCAAGGGCATGTACCTTGGTTGGGGGCACATCCCCAGTGGAAGGGGTGTGCAGGAGGCAGTTGATTAATGTTTCTATCAATGTTTGTAACTCTCTATCCCTCTCCCTTCCTCTCTGTAAAAAAAATCAATAAAATACATATAATATATATGAAAAAAAATTAATGATGAAAGAGAATCGTTGATTGGCTGCCTCCCGTATGCCCCCCACCAGGGATCAAGCCTGTGACCCAGGTTTACACCCCTAACAGGAATCAGACCTGGGACCCCTCAGTCTACAGGCTGGTGCTCCATCCACTCAGCCAAACTGGCTAGGGCTGTGCTTTCCTTTTGACTCAGAATTTTTGTGAACATTTTCCAGGAGGAACAAATCCTTTGGTAATAGATTGCTCCTATATGCCCTCCTGACGTCATGAAGTAAAAGAGCAGGACTGCAGCAGTGTCTGGCACTCTGGGGTAAATTTAGGAGTAGAATCATTGAAGTTGGAGGTTTGGCACAATGAGCCAGGGAGACCATGTACTGGTAAGAGAGGGTTTTTGAGGATAGACCTGTAGATAATATCAATATTTAATTTTTAGGAGAATAAGAAGATTCACTAAAGGAGAATGAGTAGAGTGCCTAGAGAGGCAGCAATCAATTTGAGAAATGGTGTTGAAAATGAGAAGGAAGAGAAGGGACAGTTTTCATTAGACCATGTAAATCTTCCACTTAAGATCACCAGCAAACCACTCACTATTAGACTCACAGTGGTGGCAAAAACCAGACTGCAAAGGGTTGGGGAAATAAATGATAAAGGTAGTGAGTCAGATCATTCTTTGAGTAGGATTGTTGTTAGAAGAAAGCACAAGCATAAGGGAGGAAAACTGCTGATGTAGAAGGACATAGAACATGTTTCTAGGTGTAGCTGAGGAATTACAAGGGCATTTCCAATGTTGTTTCTGTTATGCCCAGATGTCGTGATCCCCAAAGACCACTAGGGAGCCCGAGTCCGATGCAAAAGCAAAGAGCCTTTATTGGAGCTAGCTTGAGCTCAGTCCCACACACACTCACCGATGCAGCAGTAGGGCAGAGAGAGAGAATGAGTTTCAGGAGAACAAAGGTTTTATGGGGGTCTGGAAGTAGTGGGTGGGGTAATGTAGTGTGTCCCTGTTGATTGGTTGAGGGAAGGGCCAGGGTTTGGTTGCACAGGGGGCAGGATGCAGTTAGCCTAATTTGGACTTGGGTCATTTCCTCTGCATCCCTATTGGGCGGTTTGAAAGGGGGGGGTGTTGAGCAACTGGAAACTTTGGGGAGTCAGTCTGGTTTGACTCTCAGTTTCTACGTTTACTGGAGGTCCTTTAGAACTATCTGGAGTGGAAAGTCAAAGGAAATGGCTGGAAAGTGAGTTCTTGGAGTTGTTTTCATTTATACATTCAAGAAAATATTAACTGGACATCTGGATTCTGAGTGGTTCAGCTGTTCTGTAGTAACTACTATGTGGTAGACCAGTGGAAATGGTTAATTATAGAGGGATCTCTCTTTTCCACATCCAGCACAACTAGAGAGCAATCCAGTTCTTTGAGTAGGGGGCCTCAGGATTGAGAATATGAAAGAATATGAAAGAAAGAGACAAGACACAAACAAGGAAGGAAAAAAGGTGGGACTGCCATCCTCTTCTGAAGGAGAGACAGAGGCAGGGACAGGGACCCAGCACCAGAACCACGTGTTTAATTTATCCCCCAAATACCAGGAAGTTATGTCAGTTCTGGGTGGGCCCAAGTTCTACTCATTCCTGGTGCTTGGCTGGATTTACATAATAAAACCCACTCCCAGACACCTGGGCAAAGATTAGAGTCAAACTGAGAACACTTCTGCCTTTTTGGTAAAATGTATTTCCAGGACGTGGCTCTGCCTATCGCCCTGAATTCAGCTGGCAGTTATTAGAGAAAATGCCCATATGCCTTCCCAGGGCCCTCTACAATTAATAAAGTAAATTCTATGCCAATGCAAAAATTTCTTTCTACTGGGGGTCAAAGAAACTAAATAAAGTGTGATAATTGTGTTCTTCTAGGGCAGTGGTTCTCAACCTTCTGGCCCTTTAAAACAGTTCCTCATGTTGTGACCTCCAACCATAAAATTATTTTTGTTTCTACTTCATAACTATAATTTTGCTACTGTCATGAATCGTGATGTAAATATCTGATATGCAGGATGGTCTTAGGCGACCCCTGTGAAAGGGTTGTTTGACTACCAAAGGGGTTGTGACCCACAGGTTGAGAACCACTGTTCTAGGGGGAAGCATGTGGGCTCCGGGAAGGCACATAGGAGGCACACCTAGTGATTCTAAGGAGAGGTAGGGAAGACTTCTAGAGGAGGTTTGATGTCACAGTGACTTTATATTTCAGCAGCAGTATTAAAATGCATTAACAGAAAGGAATGGCCAAAAATTGGAATTTACAACCCTGAGACAAGTTGGTAGGTGTTTTGTTCTTAGAGATCTCTAGGCCCCAGTCACACTGAACCCATCAGATAGCTGCTGCCTGGTTGGTTTCTGTCTATAGTCTGCCTGGTTGCTAAGATAGATTACATTGAGCAGAACATTCTCTTTAGAGAAACTGATGCTCCCTAGAGATAGCACCATGCTCTGATGAATTTCACACTACAGGATTTGTAGGATTTGTACTCATTTCCCCCATGCCCCCATTTCCTATTGAATTTACTCCAAAGGAAATGTAGAACAAAAACTACAAATAAATCAGCCTTTTTTTTTTTTTTTTAAATCACAGCTGTGACTTCCACCAAAAAGCAAAAGTCTCTAAGAAATAACCTTGATTCATAATCCTATGCATACTGGGTGAATGGCTTAATAAAACACAATATTTCAGATGGATTGCTGGGCCAGGATGACATCACAGGAGGGGAGGAATACACACTGCTTCATGCATAATGATGCAGAGCACTGTGTAGAGAAATGAGGACTTAGCAATGCACTGTCTATGCACATTGTGTCTTGATTGATGTAAATGGCCTTTGAGACATGTGTGATAGGAACATATTTGTGAAGGAACACAAATAAAAGGCTTTGCTTCTCACACCAATAATGTTATTTTATCAAAAAAAAAGAAGTAATTATAAGTCCAACTGAAACTGAGAAGAAACATTTCTTTTAGAGGCACATAGCAAACAACACAAAAATCTGGAAACAGAAGAGCAAAAAGAATTAACATTTCAGAATTACTATTTGTTTATTTATTTATTTTTAAGTTAGTGGTATGACACTGGTAAACAAAACTATACTGGATTCAGGTGCACAATTTTACAACACATCATCTGTATACTGTATTGTGTGTTCACCACCTAAGTCAGTTCTCCATCCATCACAATTTATTCCCCTTATACCCTGCTACACCTCCTACTTCATAATTACTTTTGGTAGGGAAGAGCAAACACCCCAATTGAAACTGTCTTACTGTTTCTTGGATCTCTATAAAATAAAACGTTGAGAAATCTGTAAAATATAAGTAAACTCTGTCTTTAGAGATTTCTAGTTTTGCTAATATAAATCCACTATTTTCTCTGCAAATGCTAAATTGATCTTTTTACAATATGTGTGTATGTATAATTGATTTCAGAGAAGACGAGAGAGAGAGAGGAGAAAGGGAGAGAGAGAGAGAGAGAGAGAGAGAGAGAGAGAGAGAGAGAGAGAGAGAGAGAGAGAGAGAAACATCAATGATGAGAGAGAATCATTGATTGGCTTCTTCTGGCATGCCCCACACTGGGGATCAAGCACAAAACACGAGCATATGCTCTCACCAGGTATCGAACTGTGATCTCCTTCGTTCATAGGTCAACACTCAACCACTTAGCCACACTGGCCAGGCCTAGATTGATCTTTTTAATTCATAACTTATGTATTGAAAAGTCACTGATCATTGCCAAAGTCAAACAGTTCCAATGTCAAATTGCAGACTTAATAATAATGACTGGCCACTTATTAAATATTTTCTGTGAGCCAGGAACAGTACCACAGTTCTTTAGAGCAGTGCATTACAGTGCCAGCTGGCATATATTATTTCATTATTTAATCCTCACAAAAACCTTGATTGTCATTTAACGATTGTCATTTAACGATGAAAAAACAGCAATACTGATTATTAAGCAATTTGTTTAGGATTACATAATTAGGACAAAAACAGAACCAGAACGAACTCTCAGGCAGGCCACTTGCCAACTTGTGCTAGATTCCCGAATGGAATCTGTCTGTAGATAAACATTTCAATTATTTATTCAGTCAATTTGATACCCAGTTCTATGGCATACACTGGGTTTAAGAATGGGCAGGCTGTGTGCGTAGGGCATGGGAGTCTCAACATATGGGTCTGTCCTCTGATAGGTTATAATAGCATGTTGGATGCAATGCATACGTATATTAAAAATTTAGAGAATGAGAAACATTTTTAAAAATTGAAATATTATACATTCACTAATGAGGAATTCATTCTCCTCCTCAACATTAACTACCACCACCATGTCACAGAGTTACTTATTATTCCTCTTTTCCAATGTGCAGACCTCAGTTTCAGCTCTTTCAGCTCCATGCTTTGTTCATAAGGTTGGATGACAGAGAGCTGGACCTCACCTAAGTTTGCAACACTCTGTAGATCCTGTGCCTTGACTTGCAGAGTGATTATGGCTGGGCCATTCCCTACAGTCAGTTTACGTGACTCCACTACAACCCACAGACTCCCCCTTTTTCCAAATCATGGTGCTGCTCTCTCTCACCATGCCTTAGTGTTGAGTGTAACCTTCTTATGAGAATCTGAAAAAAAAAGAAAAGTAGCAAAGTGTATAGAGACAAGAAGACTTAGAGAATGTGAGGTGCAAGGCTACTTAAGGAAAGGATTGCGATGTGTAGAAATATGGATTGATTAAGGAGGTTCAAAGAAAATTATCAGAAGGAACACAAAATTATTTTTTAAAATTTATTTTTAAAAATTCTTTGAATAAGAGTGTTCTAGTAAGGAAGAAACATGAATTAGCCATGGATTTATTCCCCTCCATGAGCTCTTAATCTGTCAGAAAATAACACACATGGCTATAGAAAACTACAAAATAAAGTATTTCAGGAAGGACATCCATAATAATGGTATAGGTCAATGATATGGGCATTCAAGATCCAGTGCAAGTACTATAATACTTGCACAACCTGGAGGGGACTCTCTATCATCAGAAGGATGGGTAGGATTGGATATGTGAAATTATAACTGAATGGAAAATTCTGGTTGGAAGAAGTAACAAGAACAAGGGTGAAATAATCTGGCATGTGAAAAGCAAGTGGTTCCATTTGGTGCAGAAGACATGAGAACAGGAATTGGAGAAAGCCAATTTGAGAGAAAGCCAAGTCATGATCCCTGGTCTCAAGTTCTGAATCCCTTAGTAGGAATATAAATAGGGCCTATCACTTATCTATTGTTTTCTTGTATTTGAAGAGATAAATTTATTAGATACCTTACCTTTACCCCCATAACCAAAGATGAAGATTCTCTTCCTGGGCCTGATGACAAGTTGCCTTACAATTGACCCAGAATTACGAGCATGACCCTAGCAAGGCCAATGCAAGTCATTCAGAGCACTTTGTTGGGACTTCTCGACAACCTCTCATTGGGATTGCAAAGCCAGCAGGATATAAGCCTGGAATTGTGGGTGCAAGTTCAGAGGAACCTGCTTAAGTGGGAAGCCAACATAAAAGGAAGTATAGCCAAGAGTTGAAAACAGAGAGGAAAGAGAGAAATAAAAAGAACAAAACAAAGTCTTGTTTTGAGAACAGCCATGAGAACAGCTCTTGAGAATAGCCATGCCTGAAAATAACTCATTCCCGAGCTTTCTCAGTTAAATCAGTCATCTGCCTTTCTTTATTATCTATATTTACATTCATATTTGTATCTTGCTTAAGTCAATTTGATTTAGATTTCAAAATAAAAGCTCTGATGCAAACTACTGGATAATTTGCATTTCTAAAAGCCTTTAGATAAGATGACCTTTATTAGAAAGACTACATATTATGAAAAAAGCATTGTCACTTTAGGACTTTCTTAACTCATATCTTACAAGTCATATTTCTGTGTCCTCTAGCCTCTTGAATTAATATCCTGTAGATAGTAGACTCTTGATGTCTGCTTTGTTGTTTGGTAACAATAAAGAAGTGAGCACTAAAAGGAAGTGAAATAGCAGAAATATAGCTTATTAAGGTTGAAATGCACATGATGGCTTATATTGATAAGGGACTAGGGAAAGCTTCATGCTGTGGAATGGTAGAAAATAAGTAAGTAATAAAATATCTTACTTTTTCCAGCCCATTTCAGCTGGTGCCACTGATTCCTGTCATCCACGGGTTCGGCAACATTCCATTTCACAGCCAAACCTGACTGGGGTTCAGTGCAAAGCCTCAGCTCCACTGGCTGTCAGCACTGGGAATTAGCCTTGCCTCCTTCCAGCCAGATACCCAGATGACTGGAGTCATGACTGAGCATAGGCTTGTGCACCAAATACCAGTCTTTGAAAAATTTCCCTTACTTCTGTTTCACAAATTTAGTTTGGTTTTTTTTTCACCTTAGTTTCTCATTGCATTCTCCTGAACCTGAGCTTAGCCATTGCTGGCCATGTCTGATGATGGGTAGGATACTGCTTTGTACATATTGTCCCCTGTGAGTTCAGTAATTTGGACCATTTCTAGAGACAAATAAGTAATACTTGTTTTTTCTCTTAAATAGCTTGCTCAAACTTTTCTTAGGATTTCTTAGATATTAACTCCTTCCTAAACTAGACACTGGTCTCACCATGTACCTTTGGACACAGAGTCCTAATTGGGTTAGCTGTTTTTGAGGGAAGTCCATTTTTCCACCTGCAACCTGAGCAGCTCATCTTCTCCCCTCTCCATTATTATGGCTGCTGAGCTCAAAGTGTCTGACATTTATTCTTGACTTATCTTGGACAGGAGACACATGAGCTTACACTTTCGCATGAGGTCCCATTGACAGAATGAGAATCACTTCAAAAACTATGCAACCATATTTAGTTTTTATTTTAGTGAGAAATGGGGAGTTATCAAATGGTCTTAATAGTGTAGTGAAGATAAAGGCAGTGGGTTTACCCTTAACATAGCAGTGATAATTCGTTTTTTTTTCTTTAGCCTCTTTTTCTTAGAGATATATCCCTTTACCACAAACTCAGCAAGATATTCCTGTGAACAAAAATATGTCACATCCGCTTTTTCTTAGGTGATTGGACCAGGCATAGAAATATGACCAGAGCTGAATCTACCTATTGTTATACCTGCATTTTGAACTTGAGAAGCAGAGAGATTGAATTAGTTAGATAAGTGGAATGGTCAGCAAACTTTTTCAGTAAAGGGCCAGAGAGTAAGTATTTTGCTTTTGCCAGCCATTTGCTCTCTTTCATATCTACTCAACTGTCATAGTATCCTGCGTGCAGCCATAGATAATACATACCTGAATGGGGAAGCTTTGTTTACATAAAAAGGCGCCTGGCATTATTTGGCCCATAACCTTTAGTTTACTGAGCACTGATTTATATCATGGTGCGTTTTTTAACTGAGAGAGTGGGAAGCCATTTGGGACCACATACATGCTGCATTAATCAGAGAAAGCTTGTAATAAGAGAGAAATGATAGAGGGGCAGATTGATGAAGAGGAACAGAGAAAAGGGGTCATCAAAACTGAAACATTGTGTGGAGAGCCTTGTATCCTACCTCGGTCCAAATCTCATGGCTGATTTTTATTACCTAAGCTTGGCTAACTGTGAGATTGCCTTTTGTTGTTTTGTCATAATTAGGTCAGGGATAGAATGGCCCAGCGAGTTAAGGGCCAATATAGAAGATGGCCTTGGCTGTGAACTCCCATTGGTTAGTTTGTATATGTAAGGTGTGCTCACAGATGAGTCATTTACTATCTATAGGGATTGGCTAGCCCTGGAAGGCACAGTCCTTCCAGGGTCAGCAAGGCCTGACATGTCTGAACATCAAATAAAGAAACTAGAAAACAGGGTTATTCCATCTGGATAACTTAAACAAAAAAAACAAGGAACTTTCTGAAACAATATTGGATAGCTTAGAGATCTGACAGGAAACATGTGAAATTAGATTGGAAAACAGGCAGGATTCCAGAGAGGCTAGGCAACAGAACACACAACCAGAATCTCATCCCAGATTGTCTTAGTCAGGAAGCACTGTTGGGCCTTTCACTGGGTAGTCTTTACACTGGCCCTGCCACCACTGGTCTGTCCTGGCTATGCTGTGAACTCTGCCTCTGCTGCTGCAAATGATCTTTAACTCCTCCTTTGCTTTTTTGCTGCTCCTTTAAGATTCAGATTGCCTGGTAGGACTATAAATTTGGCCAGGCTCAGGGTACATGCCTATGACTAACTTCCAAGGGGTGAGAGAGAGAGACAGACAGCCTTATTTTCTTTCAGCACCTATGCTATGGTGAAAGGTCAGGTTCCACATTCCATTATTTTGAAATTTCCTATAAATAAGGGTTTTCTCATTCTGGGAGTCAGAGTGGACAGGGGAAGAAAGTCAAATGTGTATGAGAGCTGTCCAGGATCGATTGAAATATGAAGGAATTAGAGTTTAGACCATCCAGGAAATCAGGCTACATACATATTTGGCCAAGGAAGAGGCAAAGGTATTAAGAATATCCAGGGCAGTGGCAATGGGAATGGAAATGAAGAAAGATTCTAGATATTTTACAGAGAATATTCACCAAGCATGGTGACCGGTGGAAAAGTTGATAATGCAGGAAACAAAATGGAATGAGCATTGCTGAAAGTCACTTAAAATGGAGTCAGGAGGCCACTGAGGAAATGGGGACTTCCCATGTTTTATGTCTCAGTACTCAAAACTACTGCTAAGTTGTTGACTTGTTGCTAAACTCAGCTCAAGACTGAGCTGCAAACAGCTTATATCAAGGATTGCTACATAGGCGTATATGGACTTCACTTCCACCTCACATGGCAACCACAGCATCTGCATTTCGCAGCTTGAAAGAAACCAGAACATTTCAACAGCCAGCATCCTGCATTTACATAATAGGCCTAAGGAATCTCTTGCTGATCTAGCCAATATCCTTCATTTGCATGGAGGATCTAAATGGAAACAGAACTTGGTAATTTTTGCCTTTATGTGCCACTGGTTTATTTACCTCTTTGGAGCAAAATTTTGGTTTTCACTTGAATCTCTGCCTCCCATATTATAATCACTTTTTGCTCAAATAAATGTTTTTTTAATGTTTTTTAATAGCCTAAACCCCCCCCCCCCTTTTTTTGGTTGACATAGGGAAGACATAGTGAAAGAAGAATCAAAGGTATACCTGAGACTTGGAACTGAAGAAAATGGTGTTGCTAACAGAAGTGTGCTGAGTTTTACTGATCAGAGGATATCTAGTACCAATAGCCGGGGAAGTTATAGAAAAACAGAACTAGAGCTAACTAAGGTGATTGTGGAGAAGGGGATGTGTAAATAATCTGAATATTTTTCATAACTGAGTCACAAGGGAAGGGATTCTCTGAGGTGTTGAGTGCAGAATTGAGAGAGATGCTACGAAAGTATTAGAGAATTGCAAGCTGAGCTTTTGTAAAAACTCAATGGGTGCATAAGAGGTAGTGAAGCAGGGGGAGGGGAGGATGAAATTAGAAATAGTAAGAGCATCTGGAATGGAATGAAATTTGAAAAAAACAGGGAGCTTTAAGGAAATGACTATGTTCTTTGATGTGGGAAAGATTTTAGGATTCAATTGATAAAGAATCTGAGAGGGAACAAATTCAGTTCAAGTTGTGTCCAGAGGAAATGAAGTCAATGGGTGGATGGCACTCGCACAAGACATTTGGCAGAGAGCACATTTTCCAAAACTTTTCTAATGCCTCTCCCCACTTTTCCTATCTCCTTTCCTCCCACTTCAGCTTTGGCTGATGATGACTATAAACTTGCAAAGACCCCACACAGTTCAGGGGAAGTTGATTCCTTAACTTTCCTATTCTTTCTCCCTCTTCTTCGTTTCAAAGACTCAGTAAAGACAGGGCAGAGATAAGATCATATATTGACTGGAAAACTAGAGTGGAATGAAAGGAAATGTGTAAGGTCTCAGCTAACCAGGCAAGGGAATCCAGGCCAGGGAGAGCTCGGAGGGCAGCTTTGAATAGCAGTGTACTCCATAGGAAGCAGCAGTTTTTATTTAGTTATTTTTCATTATACATTATTTACTGATATACTTACTTACTTTGTTTTGAGTCAGGTGGGATTTCCCATGTTGTCAGATCTGATACTCATTTTCCTTAGTGTGGAAAAGATGAAAAATGCACCCTGAGTTGATATGAGAGGAAAAGCATATACACTGAGTGGCAAGATTATTATGACCACCTGATGTTTGTAGGCAAATTATCTATAATATTGTGCTGAATTTGCTAGAGAGCCAGACCATTATAAATAGGGAAGTAGGTTGTTTACCACGAAGTAGAAGTCATTTTTTTTCTGAAGATACGGATAAACAATGCAATTTAACAGCCTTTGAAAGTAGAATATATATACACATACACTGAATGGCCAGATTATTATGACCACCCCATCAGTACTTCGTTGGGCCACTTTTTGCCTTCAATACTGTGGCGATTCTTCTTGGCATTGACTCCACGAGATGTTGAAAGGTGATGCGAGGAATCTGACACCATGTCTGATGAATAGCACTGTCCAGTTCTGTGAGATTTGATGGTTGTGGAACCAGCTGCCTGATGGCTTGTAACTTTGTCCCACAAATGCTCAATTGGATTGAGATCTGGTGATTGTGGGGGCCACCTAAGCAAGGTAAAGTCTCCCTCATGTTCTTGAAACCACTCCTGCACAATATGAGCACTGTGGCATGGCGCATTGTCTTGTTGGAAGAAGCCATCTCCATTGGGATATGCCATGTACATGATAGGATGAACTTGATCAGCAATGATACTTAGGTATGTTGTGCTCTATTCAGATGTTGTTTCACATGAATTAAAGGGCCCAAATCATGCCAGGAGAACATTCCCCAAACCATAACACTGCCCCCACCAGCTTAAAGGGTTATACTCATGCATGTGGGGTGCATGCTGTTTCCGCCAAATTCTCACTCTGCCATCTGCATGATGCAACTGGAAACGTGATTCATTGGACCACATGACTTTTTTCCAATGCTCGACTGTCCAATCTTTGTGTTGCTGTGCGAATTGGAGACGTTTTATCTTGGTAACTGCAGACAGCAAAAGTGTTCGAACAGGTCTTCGGCTTCCATATCCCATATGATGCAGTGTATGGCTAATTTGCCTACAAATGTCAGGTGATCATAATAACCTGGCCACTCAGTGTATACTCACTTTAAACTATTAAGATACTTCTTTATTGCAAACATCTAAGTATGCCCAGGGCTTAGTTATACACAGGGCTTAGTTATTCTCTCCCTCCTTTCTCCATTTCTAGTTCTAACAAACATGGGAGAAAATCAATAATGAACAAGTCTTATCTTTTGAGCTACTGGAACCTGCTGAGGTTGTGTATCAATAAAGTTCTCCCTCCCTCCCTCCTTCTCCCATGCAACTACTTCTAGCTAATTCCAGGGTCTGAAATCTTTACCTCCTCTGAGAACTAACTGCTGCTGACCTGTTTCTCCTCCTTCCCTCCACTCTCTTAAGCCTCAGTCCCATTCATCTTTAGTCTGATTAAACTCCATTGCAGCCCCACTTGCCTTTTGGCTGAGCCACTCATCATCAGGAGAGGTGGAGGGAATGCAGAAGGCAGAGGAGCATGGTGAGGGGAATGCAGCTCCAGCACCCAGAGTGGTGGGATGGTCCTGAAAAGATTTATGGGCACTATATCACAGCTGAAAGTCTGGAGGTGTTAAAACAGAACGCTGGCAGTAATTTATAGGAACTTGTTATGACAGAATTCTGGATTGAGGGTGACAAAGATTCCATTAAAACAAAACCAAGCTGTCCAGGATGTTGTTGTAAACAACAGGCCTCTCCACACAGCCCAGCAGCAAGAGGATTTGTTCCTCAGGAAGTTGAGAGGATCCAGGGTCCACTGGAAGAACTTGGTATTACTACCTTCATGTAAAGAAAGGAACAGGACAGCAATGGGGAGAAGACCTGGCATTGAGGAGCTGCTGGATTTCCCTTCTCCCCTTATCCTTCAAACATGAGTCAGCATGCCCTTGGAGAGCTGCTCTTGACTTTCTGGCAGCCTTGACACACTCGCTAAAGACGACTGTTGGTGTGATGCATGCCCATGGGATCTGTTTGGGCTGCTGTGTGAATATAAAAGCCCAGAGTATATACACAATTTCAGATTCTAACTTTGTCTTTATCTCTTACTCAGCTATACTCCACAAATATTCAGACTCACCCCCTGTTGCTTTAAAGGAATTCTGTATACTAGTCGACTTGGATTTCAATAGCTTGGAATTGAAAGAATTAACTTCCAAAAGCAAATTAAATCTATAAGAAATTCTTTCTGAAATCTCTAAAAGAGGATCTCATTCATAAATCACTGCTACTTAAAATGTTATTTCACCATTCAGCCACTTCTGTTGATATCTCACGTCAGGGAAGCTACAGGCAACACCCTGCTCTACTCTGCAAATACCCAAATCCTTTCCTGTTTTCTTGACCATATAGATGCTCTTATCATTCTTCTTTCCTCCATTCACACCTCTTTCCTTTCCTTTAACAGAAAAATTTCCCAGCTGTAGTTCTTTGCTATTCCCAAAATAACAGACAAGTAGCCACTGGACTTTCCTGTTATTGCTCTTTCTCCAAATTACATGCTTTAATTTTGAAGCAAAGAAATGATCAACAGAGTCAGGAAGAATTCTTCTTGAGGAGCATAGGAAGAGATCAAGTCATCAACAAACTTCTCTTGGGTCTGGTGTAGCCTAGGGATGGAGTTCAGGTACAGGGTAGGGATAAGGGAGAGCGGTATTAAATCACTATAAATTAATACTTTTGTCCCTATTTCTGAGGAACACAAATAAGTGAGATCTTATTATGGAGATTACCTTGAATCTACTCTATTTTGTTTATATGTTTAAGGTAAATAATTTGCGAAGTGCAATGCTTCATAGGTAGTGTTAGTGTAGGCAGCCAAGAGTTAACAAAAGAGAAGGGAGCTGGGCCTGATTGAGTCTGGAAGTTACAGCTTCAGCCAACCAGGGTATAGCTGAATTTCTGCCTAGGGTATTAATTTCTCCACACACACCATGTTAGGAGGAAGGATTCTCTCTCGAAACTCCTAGGAGGACAACTGGTCCACTCAGAACATGATAAGGGCAGGGGGAAGAAAACACAATAAAACAACAGGAAAAATTATTTTGCTGGACACACGCACTGTAGAAACCAAGATGGTGCAGAGGGGAGTAAGCACACATGCAGTAGTAAGCACAGATGACAGCAGAACTCTGGGTCATGCGCAGTGGGAACCAAAATGGTGACACAAAGGGAGGTATCTAGTCTGGCGAGAATCAGATTGGATAAGGGACACAGAACCCCAGAAGATCCAGGAAATGGATTGGGAGGGTCCAGCAGGAGCCTGCAAAAAGCCAGGAAAGAGATTGGTTAGTTTGAAAGAAAACTTACCCCTTCCCATACCCAAGGTAATACAATTAAAACTTAACGAAGGTTCATTTGTTCCTTCCTGAGCATTTTCTCTCCATAAGAGCCTTGTGGCTCCAAGCATAGGCCCAAGGCCTGCAACGATGGCAGCCAGGGCACCCATCAGGCCTTGGTGGACATGCAGATGGGGAAATGAGGCACATAGAAGTTCTGCATCTCTGGGCCCTGGTCCTCTTGCGCTTGATGAGGACAAGCATGGGTTTGCAGCCCCAGAGGATGACCTTCTCCCACAATGGGATCTAGCTAAGCATCCTGGTCATGGATAAGACACTGGGCACCTGAAGGCAGTCTTTTATTTTTGCACGTCATCCTCCAATGTGTGGGTCCCTGAGATGCTTTTCCTGTGACTCTGTGGAAGGACCCTATTTCCACTAGCATTTCCCCCCACTGTGAGGGAAAGCATGCTGCCAGGAACTCAGCCACTTCCCAAGCTTGCTACCTGCTGCAGCCCTTCATTTCCTTTTCTCTGAGTGCCAGCTTTGATCTCTGCTTTCCCTAGTCAGACAGCTCTGGGCTCTAGGGGGAGAACAGGTGCAGGAGAAGCCCTTGCTGTGATGCAAAGGTAAAAGTAACGTTTCTTAATAAGCAATATCTAAGATGAAAGAGGTTCATTCAGCTTCATTTGGCTTAAAACTGCTGGCTGCAAAGCAATGATGATATTTGTGCCCTTTCCCCTCCACACAAGCTCATTCTTTATAGTTCTGCAATGCAGAGACATTCTCCTTGTTTAGCTTCGTCATGTCATATCCTTGTCCCCACACAGCCTCCACCCTCCAATTTTCCAATTTTTTAACATGGTGAAGTAGCCTCTAGGTAGTCTGCCCAATTCCTTGTGCTTTCTGCTCTATGGCGATTAAACCAAAACTAGTTGTAGATGGAATGGAGTGCAGGTCCAGATTTTCATAAAGGAAACATCGCTGGAACATTTTCTCCTTAGCCCCTGGATGACAGCCACTGAGAATTCGATGTGCATGGTGCATGCATTTATCCATGGCACTCTGTATGGTGGCATCATGTCACACTGTGTCTGCATCTGTACTTTCTAGTGGAAGATTTATGACTTTCACTCCATAAACTTAGGTGTCCCAGAATGATATATATTTGTTTTAAACTGCATTCTTTTTGTTAAGATCATGTGCTCTGATTTTATTATAGACTTAATAATGTTGGTTTGTGTCCACTTCCCTGCCCCAATTTATATGTTAAAGCCCTAACCCCCCAAGTGATGGTATCAGGAGATGAAGCCTTTGGGAGGTAATTAGGGTTAGATGGCCCCCGGGATGAGGTGAGTGTGCTTATAGGAAGAAGAGGCACCAAAGTTTGCTCTTACTGCCATCTGAAGACACTACAAAAAAAACAACCACCTGTACTCTATGAAGAGAGCTCTGAACAGGCACTGAATCAGCCAGCAACTTGATCTTGAACTTCCATGCCTCCAGAATCATGAGAAATAATTATCTGTTATTTAATACAATACTTAAGTCACACAGTATTTTCTTATAGCAGCCTGAAGTCCTATGCATCTTAGCTTGGCCACTTGCTAAACACCATAGAACAAACACAGAACAAACTTTTGCCCAAAAGGAGAAAGACACAGCAGGTTCTTCTGCCTCCCTTCCCACCAAGCAGACTTTCCTGAGAGAACTCATACCGCCTCTCAGCAGGGATCCTACAGAATTTAGCAGTCAGATAAGCTTGCCACCAAGCAGTGGTCAGCTCAGTAAGACACCTTTACAATGACTCTCCTTCCCTGCCTTGCCACCCTGTTTCCTCACCCCTCCTTGCCTGGCTTGACTATCCCAATAAAGTAGCAGCAAAAAAGGTTTTGCCTCAGGCCTTGCTTTCCTGGAATCCCAAGATTAGACATAGCTATTTAGTAAGCCAATTAACCCAAATCTCTGTAAATGTTTTAATCAAATTGCTTTTGGTTACAAGTGGATAAACAAGCACTACTGAAAATATCTCAGAAAATGTATAAGCTTATGCAGTAAGAAGAGATGGCTTAAGTTATAACTGATTCAAGTATAAAAATATTATTGGTTCATTTACTTCCTTGGCTTCCTTTCTCAATGGCCCCAGAACAGCAACCCTCCAGTTTAGTATTCTCATCAGAAAAGGGTTTTCCCTCTTTAAAATCCATATATTCATCCAGAGGGGTATGTACATTCATCCTTGGGGCATGTACTACCCCTGTAGTAGAAGAAACAAGTGGTAATGGCGGTTGGATAGGAAGTCAACCCTATAATTATCACTCTTTCCGGGAGTGCATGCAATGGAACTAGAGGCTTCTTAAAGAAAATATGGATGCAGAGCAGGCAAAAGCAAGAGATTGCATGGTAAAAGTAATTTCCATAATTACAGGGTTCAGGTTCCACAAGCCAGACAACCATAAGCTCTGTGCTCAATTTTCCAAGATCCTAGAGCTGAAGTTAAACAATAATTTTCCAAACTAAGTTTTTTTTTTTCCTTTCTCTTTTCTAAATTCCATCTTTCTATTGCTTTTTGCTATATGGTGTGTCCTAAAATTTTGCAAGTTAAAGTGTGGCCCACAGACCAGCCCCATGGGCACCAACTGGGAGCTTGTTATAAATGTAAAATTTCAGACCTCATGTCAGACTCACTTAATCAGAATCTGCATTTTAACAAGATCCCCTGTTGATTTGTATGCACACTAAAATTTGAGAAGCACTTCTGTGTGGAGACAGACTGAACCCCTGAAATATATGATGGGAAGGGATCCATTAGGTCTGGCGAGGTTTAAAAGGGGAATGGTAATTTTATCTTTGGAAAAGATACTGTCATATTTTTAATTAATCCCAAAGCCAATAGTCAAATAAAGTTATTCATTTCACAGAAGAGTAGCTGGCATTTTCCAATGGGAATTTATTTACACAACCAAGAAGATTATAAATTAAACACCTACATTCTTTCGCAGTAGGATTTTTTTAAAGAAACAAAATGTAAAAAACAAATCGCTATAAAGTAAAACTATAGCCACTCAATGTGTTGGCTAATATATGCTTAAGGGAATTAAAGTGTTATTTAAAGTGAAAAGTAAACAAATATTTATTTGTAGTGCTAGAAATAATATTTCCATATGATTGGGAGGTTGTAAGAAGGTATGTGGTGAAGTACCAACTGTAAGTCTAGCAATGCATATTTGTGGAAATACTGTTTTCACCAAACTGTGTTCACATTAGCAAAATCCAAGTCCCCAGGACAACTACCACTTTTTTTTTTAATCCTCACCCAAGGATATTTTTCCATTGCTTTTAGAGAGAGTGGAAGGGATGGGGGAGAGAGAGTGAGAGAGACACCTTGATTGATTGCCTCCCACATGTACCCCTACCGGGCCGGGCACCAAGCTGGCAACCCAGGTACATGCCCTTGACCAGAAATCGAACCCACAACCCTTCTGTTCAAGGACTGACATTCTAACCACTGAGCAAAATTGGCCAAGGCACCGCTACCACTTTTGACAAGAAAATGTTATCCTTTTCTTTGACATCAGAGGAAAATGCACATGGGACAAAATGGGTTATATGGCTGGAGAAATACAAAATGCTGAAACTTCACCATTAAAATCCAAAGGGAATCAAGGGTATCCAGTTTTCATATTATCGTCTGTTCTTATATTGTCTTTTACTGTCATCCATCATGATTGACTGCAACTCACAGCAACACATTGTGAGACAGATATGCACTTCCTTATTAGATGATAAATTTTCAAGTCATTCCTTTAACAGTCTAGTGCCTGGGGTTTAATGACACAAAGTAATAGCATAGAAAGAACAATGTAGCCCATGAGAAATCAGAGCCAATTGTAGTGTGATAACTACCAACCCCCTCTATGAAACCCCAAAATGATAGGTTATCTGGAACCTGTGAATGTGATCTTATTTTTAAAATAGTTTTTGTTGATAAAAGGAAATGTCTGGAATCTTGAGATCATCTTAGAGTAGGTCCAAATCCAGTGACTTTATAAGAGAGTAAAAGGAGTCGCCCTGGCCAGTTTTGCTCAGTGCTTAGAGCACGGGCCTGCGGACTGAAGGGTCTCGGGTTCAGTCTGGTCAGGGGCACGTACTTTGGTTGCAGGCTGGATCCCTGGTCCCGGTTGGGGCACATGTGGAAGGCAACCAGGTAATGTGTCTCTCTCATGTCCATGTTTCCGTCTCTCAGTCTCTCCCCCTCCCTTCCATTCTCTCTAAAACATCAATGGAAAAAAGAATCCTTGGGTGAGGAATACATATGTGTGTACATGTGTGTGTGTGTATACACACACACACATGTACACACACACTAGGGGCCCGGTGCACGAAATTTGTGCACGGGGGGAGAGTGGGGGTTCCTCAGACCAGCCTGCCCCCTCTCACAGTCTGGAACCCCTCAGTGGATGTCCTATGATGGTCCCAGTCTGCCAGGCGCCTTTTTTTTGTGTGTGTGTGTGTGTGCATGCATCGCCACTGGGGACCTGCCCCCAGCCACATCTGAGGCTTGGAGCAGTCGTCCTGTGTGTGTCTACCTGCTGGGGGCCTGCCCCAGGTACACCGTCGAGGCTTGGAGCAGGCACCCCCTCTATGTTGATCTCTCAGACTCTTGCCCTCCCCTGCATGTTGTTCTCTTTTTTGAGCTGTGGCCAGGGCTGGGTGCTGCCTGCCTCCCAAGCTTGCCTACTGCCCATCTTCCTCCAGCCACCAGGAAGCAGGGAAAACCCCGCCTCGTGGTCAGGCCAGCCTTTTCCTGCTCCCTGA
>PVJC01031851.1:0-20299 GCA_004026665.1 Murina feae | reverse complement strand
GAGAGGGGGCAGGCTGGGCTGAGGACCCCCCCCGTGCTTGAATTTCGTGCACCAGGCCCCTAGTCTACTCTAATAAAAGAGTAATATGCAAATTAATTATCACTTCGAGACACCTAAGCCATGCCTAGCAGCCAAGCCACGCCCCCAGCCGATGAGAGCAGTTGTATGCAAATTAACCCAGCCAGATGGAGGCCAGCAGCTATGGAGCTAGAGCAAACAGAAGGCTTCCATTGCAACTGCCTGCCTAGGCTGGCTGGGCCTCTGCTCACGGCAATAATGTTTCCATTATAGAAGCCACATAGCTGAAGCAAACAGGAGGCTTCGTTACCTGCCTAGGCCTCCACTCAAGGTAACAAAGTTTCAATTATAGAAGATAAATAAACCCCAGAACCTGCTTCCAGCCAGCCTCGCTGGGACCTTGGGTCAATGGGAGCTGTGGCCAGCCTGAAAACAGCCCTCAACCCCTCACCCAGGCTAGCCAGGCACCCCAGTAGGGACCCAAACCCTGAAGGGGATGTGGGCAGCCTGAAAATGGCCCTCAGCCCCTCACCCAGACTGGTCAGGTACCCCCAGTAGGGACCTGAACCCTAAAGGGGCTGTGGGCAGCCTGAAAACAGCCCTCAGCCCCTCACCCAGGCTGGCCACACCCCTAAGGGGTGAGGATCCCCACTGGGGGGCTTGGCCAGCCTGCAAACAGCCATCAGCCCCTCACCCAGGCTGACCAGGCATGCCAGCAGGTGGACATCCCCTGAGGGGTCCCAGACTGTGAGACGACACAGGCCGGGCTGAGGGACCACTCCCCCGAGTGCACAAAATTTTTGTGCACTGGGCCCCTAGTATATATATAATGTTAGTTATTATTTCACACAATAATTTTTATTTTGTGCTGAGAACTTTTAAGATTTACTTTCTTAGCAACTTTCAAATATATGATACAGTGTTCACTATAGTCATCATGCTGTACCTTTTATTTCCAGAATTTGTTCATCTTATAACTAGAAGTTTATACCCTTTGATCACCTTCACCCTTGCCTCCCCTGCTCCCTTCCTCTAGTACTCACCAATCTTCTTTCTTTCTCTTTCTCTGTCTCTCCCTTCTCTTCCTTTCTTCTCTCTCTCTCTCTCTCTCTCTCTCTCTCTCTCTCTCTCTCTCTCCTTTCTCTCTCTGTCTCCCCCTCCTTCCTTCCCTCTCTCTCTTCCTTTGTTCCCATATCTTTATTGATTTCAGAGAGGAAGGGAAAGGGAAAGAGAGATAGAAACATCAATGATGAGAATCATTTATCCACTGCCTTCTGCATGCCCCATACTGGGGATTGAGCCTGCAATCCAGGGATGTGTCCTGAATAGGAATTGAACTGGTAACCTCTTGGGTTCATGGGTCAACACTCAACCACTGAACCACATCGGCCAGACAAGATCTCTCTTTTTTCTTAACGCAGGCATTTGCTGCTATAACCTCTTCTCTTAGAACCGTTTTTGATACATCCCATAAGCATTTCTTTTCTGTCAAGATATTTTTTCATGTTTTCCTTGATCCATTGGTTGTTCAGGAGCTTGTTATTTATTCTCCACATATGTGTGAATTTTCCAGTTTTCTTTTTCTGCTTTATGACAAATAAAGCTCTGTTTCATGTAACTAGGTGTCAAGTCTATTATCAGCTGTCAAAATTCTTGGTGAACTTGACCACTCTTGAAGAAAACATGTAAAATGATTACATTTATAGGGAATAAGCAAACTTGCTTATTTTTTCCTTCTGTTTATTGTTTTTAAGTAACAGCAAAAATGGAAAATAAGTTCAAAATGATTGAAAAGGGCTAGAGACACTGGAGTTGTTCATTCACCCTCTTAAGTGGGCAATTACACAACTGTGGCCATCTGCTTTTTTAAGGGCCTCATTTCTTCAGGGTTACCTACGCCTGCCTGCCTTGCACTTCCAGCCTGCCCTGCATCTGGTGCCTCTGAGCCTGGAGCTGCAGTGGGCTTCCCATTGGTGAGAGTGGCCTTGGAGTTGAGTATCATATTTTCTTCCTCTGTCTATTCATTATTCTCTCCCTCCCATCCCCCAGCTCTGAGATGCTAATTGATTTTTAATCCAAAAACATATAATTAAATGTTTTTGGTATAAAAAAGTACAACCAACACACTAAAGTGAGAAGCTCCCTTGTCAATTATATTTCTTTTTCTTGGATTTGAATATTTGTATTCTTTGCTTAAGTTTGCCATCGATATTTTTCTTGTTTACATGTAGGGATTCCTCATATATTTGGACTACTTGTTCTTTGTGGGTATTTGTACCAGTCATTACTTTGACTTTTAACTGTATCTATGTGCTTTATAAATAGTTGTGAATTTTTAAAATGCTGATGTCAATGTATCGGCTTTTTTTCTTTATACCTTCTTTGCATTTAGTATCTTTTTTTTCTAGAAAAGTCTTTCCTACTCTAAAGTTATAAATGTATTCCTCATTTTTCTAAATTGCTCTTTGGGGTTTAGATTTCCTATATTTAAAAAACTAGGTTATACATTTACATGCTGGAAAAAATCAGCTATATAAAAAGATGTGTACTAGAAAGTTTTGCTACCCACTCTGAATTTATTCTATTTATCTCCTTGCCGCTATATTTACCCATTTTATTTAAACTTATTATTTCAGTGTTTCCTAATACAAATATCTATCTCTATCTATCTATCTATCTATCTACACACACATACATGCAAATATACTATATTTGTAACTGCTTATCTATCTACTAGAGGAACAGTGTACAAAATTTGTGCATGAGTAGGGTCCCTAGGCCTGGCTGGCGATCAGGGCTGATCGGGGCCTCCCGGCTGCCTGCTGCGGCCTCTCTTCCCTGGTTTGCTGGTTGTCCACAAGGGCCTTCTTTTGCTCCTTGCTGCCCCTTGGTGGTTAGCACAAGTCATAGCAAGTGATTCGTCTCCAGGTTGAACTCCTGTGGGGAAAATTTGTATATTAGGCTTTTATATAGAGAGATATAAAAGGCTAATATGCCAAGTGTTCTTCTCAACTTCTGACCAGTCATTATGATGTGCACTGACCACCAGGGAGCAGATGCTCAATTAGGAGCTGACACACACTTGCCATTTAGAGAGAAAAGGCATCATGGACCTGTCCGATAAAGCAACACTTGGCTTCCTCCAAGTGGGATACAGGCCCCGCCACCACCCTGAAGTGACACCCCACCAAATCACAACCAAAGCTGCCCAAACTCCATGGCCAGCCTGGAAACAGACATGGGTAGCGATGTCATGGGGCAATGCCCAGCTTCTTCTTCTTAGTGACGACTAGTCCCCTTGCAGTTTCTTCAGCCCAGGAACATGACATGCTTTATAGCCAGGTGCACACACTTTACACTGTAACTAAATGTCTGTGAAGCATTTTCCCGTGCTGCATCTCATTTGATCCTCACAGAAGCCCTGGAGTAGGTAGATAGGAGACTCGATGAAATCCTATTTTCTTTTCATTAGCCAGAAAACAGAGATTTAGAAAGTTTAGAAACTTGACCCAACTGAAAAGAAGAAATGGTGGACCTTGAAAATGACTTCAGGTTTTCTCACTGTGACAATATTGTCAAACGCTGCTGCAGTTAAATATTTTACCCTTTATTCTCCTTGCATGATCTACAATAATAACTTGCTTTGTGTGGATATTTACTGCTGTGTTTCTGACAATTACCTGAAAGAGAAGCTGGGATTCTTCACTGGGCTGGAAAAAGTTTAGCTACAGCAGAAAGCAGGTCTAATTAAACAAGTTTACTCTCTATCTATAAAAGGCTAAGTTGACTCATGTATGCATGATACATACAAAGCTCTCGCTGGTGTCAATGGCACACGTGTGTTTTGATCTGTCATTGTTGGTTGTGAATTTGGTTGACACTTCTATTATAGAGAAAGGGCGAATAGTGATATTAAAATATTTCTTCTAATTAATTTCCTCTCAATGTGCATGAATTTGTGCACCAGGCCACTACTATATCTATAGATGAACATATATAAGTGCATATATATAAATGTATGTATGTATATATCCTACTTTACTAAACAGAAGAATGCCTTAACACTTCAGTATACCAATAAGGCTGGAATTTTAAAAATAATCTGATGTAAGAATTTAATTCCCTCCTCTAAATAGATGTTTGACTTACTTTATCCTGCTGTCTCTCTTTCCCAACTGTGCTGGGGTACCACTGTGGTGTCTCTTGCCTCACTTCCTGGAAAGCATAAAATTTTCTTTGAGAACCCACATCTGATCTAGTGGCGGGCTTATGGGTTGTGTAAATTGAACCACTGCTCAGGATTGGGATGAGTCCATCAGTGGCTTATCATAATGGCCCTATTAGGTTTAGCTATGTAATCTAAGCCATGTAGAATGAAACTTAAAACTTGGTGTGAAATGCTGAGCAACGATGGACACTTTTACACTAGATATGAGAGAAAGCCTCCTCACACCTATGAGGGGACCCCGCTATCGAATAAAATCCACATCAGGTAACACAGAGCAGACAAAAGGAAGACACAGGATCATTGGAGATATTTGTAAAGCCCTTGGCTTAAGCACTCCTTGAAGCCATTGTTCATTTCCCCTCAGACTTTTCAGTTACATGTGCCAAGAAATGACCTTAATTTTTAAGATAATAGAAATGAGGTTTTTCGTTACTTGCAGCAGAAATAATCACACCTGGTGTAGCTCTTTTTATCTTACAGCGAGTATCTACATGTCCCTGAGTGTGTTCTGGTGCTCACTTCTGTTCTCACAAGCAGTTCTGCCCATTCTTGTGCCAACATTAAACTGTTTTAATTGCTTTATACTTTGTGTTGGGCAACTCTATTACTCAGTTCCATGTCTCTAAATGGGGATTTCCCACTCCTGTGTCTCCCCCAGGAGAAGTGATTTATTAGAGAAAATGAAGCTCTGGACGTGGTCTCTGTGACTGGCAGGACCTGCAAGCCTGTCTGCTCGGAGCTTCCCAGCTCCATGGGAGCCACCTGCACCTCCCAACCTGATCTGCCTGTGGCCTGGTGGGTAAGTTAAAGTTGAGGGAAGAAAGAGGAAGCCTACGCTGTATTCCCCCCTCTGGCTTTATCGCCTGTGAAGGAAATTGTATTTTAGTTATCTCAAATCAGGAAGAGCACCTCAGCAGTACATTTTGATACTTGGTAGAGAAAGTGTCCTGTTATTTTTTCCTACTTCTTCATCAAAATTTAAGAGGTAGAAAGACCATTTTCAAGTAAACTGTAAATTTAATCCCAAGTTATAAATTACTTCTAATACTTTAGCCTTGTTACCTAAAGTCATATTATACTCATTTATCATTGAGCTCGTGAATGAAATGCATTGAATTCAACTCAACAAATTTGATTTAGCTCTGACCTTAGGGTTAATACAAAGAAACATGTAGATGACAGAAACTCATTGTTATCTAAGATAATTTAAGAACAATCTATTTCTGAAAATGTTCATTGCCTCTTTAACCCCAATCTAAATATCTAGGAAAAGAAGGATTTAAAAGCACAAATTAAAAACAACAAAACCTGTTTAACTTAAAAAGGAAACTAAGAATAATTTTTTTTAAAGAAGCAGCAGTTGCTTACTTTTTATAGCTTAGAGATAACACATGGCAGGGAGAACACACATTCCTTATCTTTACTCAGAGAGCAGCACACCCAGTGCCAAGATACTGAGCTATAAAACACTATAGTAGTATACTCTAAAGAAACTGACATCACGATAGGTCATACAGAATCCTGGACCCTTCCCGACAGCTCGGCACACACAAAACACCTTTCTCTGAATTCTCTGCTTTTACAATCACTACATGAGGATCTCATTGGCTGGCACAAGGCTGCGCTATCAGCTGTCATGTCCCTAAACCCTGCATGTATCACCTTTCTGCATTCGGAGATGTGCAGGGAGGGAGTCCTTCCTGTCCCTGTGTGTAGAAGTGGGAAGTGGGTAGGAGGAATGTCCTTCATCTTTGGAAATTTTAATACTGACCATTGCATTTCTTTTTTTTTTAATTTTTATTTATTTCAGACAGGGAGGGAGAAGGAGAGATAGAAGCATCAATGATGAGACAGAATCATTGATTGGCTGCCTTCTGCAAGCCCCCTACTGGGGATGGAACTCGAAACCCAGGCATGTGCCTTGACTAGGAATCAAACCCTGACCTCCTGGTTCATAGGCTGACACTTAACCACTGAGCCTACCAGCACCCTTGAGCTCTTTTAATGGCACAGATCAGAAAATGTGCTCCCACACTTGCTACAGCAAACCCACCAGGTGCCTGTAGTACTCCTCTTCAGCCAGCAGAGGGAGCAGAGGCACAGAACTTGGGAGACCTAGTCATGCACCGCTTAACTTGACAAAGGGCAACCACCCTCCTCCCTAACTGTGTTTTCCTTAGAAAAACAGTGCAAAGGAAAATAGCATTTTTGAAGAAGGGCATTTACCAGGGCTTTTAATATTATATCAATATATCCAATTTCATACTTGATGTTTCTGATTTAACGACTTCTATATACACCCAAATGAGGTCTGAGATGAAGTAGGATGAACAAGATAAACGGCCAGTGTCAGCCATCATTCAAATTTAAGTCAATTCTTAGATCAATGAAGAATTTATAACTCTCAGAAAAAAAATCATGCATTTTTTGTTACAGCTGTTTGCTTTAAATAAACTTTCCATTCACATTCTGATAATTTAAAAATAAAATGCACTAGATTTTCTTTAATACTCTGGTCCCTGAAATGTAAAGAAAATGAAAAAACAAACAAACAAAAAATCCCACGTAGGCCTTATTAAAAGCAACCCAAATGAAGCATTTGTTTTTAAATTGCCTAGCTAAAACACAGTACCACTTGATTACAACTGCCTCTTTACTGAAGCAAGACACACACTGTGCTTAGATTCTCCTTCAGCTTGAACCCCTTTTGAAAGGCAAGGGAGAACCCGGTGGTGAGGAATGTAATTCAAAACTTAGCCTTTTCATAAGCTCTGACACTTCCATTAGGTTTAAGTGGAATCACACAGCGGATTTTCCACAAGCTAATTTTACTAGGGAAAACTGTTTTGAAGATGCCTGCCTTCTAAGAGAAGCAAAGTGGTCCAGTTGGATCTCCAGAGAATGTAGACATTCCTTCACCCATCGCTTGCTCTCTTTTCTCACTTGCCAATTTGCTTTTTTTCATGGCCCAAAATGCATGACAATGCCGTCTACCTCACCATTATGACTAAAGGGGTTGGGGCCTTTCTTTCTGGACAGATGGAATGTTTTTACATTAGAATATGGTAATGGTTGCACAACACTGAATGAACACACTAAAACAACTTGAATCACACATTTTAAATGGGTGAACTGTGTGGTATATGAATTATTTATCAATAAAGATGTTACCTTTAATACTTTTTATCGTGAAAGATTTTTGTTCCCTTCACTTATATAGAGTGCTCTGTTTTTTACTGATCAGACTCTCATCTCTTCCCAAAGGTGATGTCCAGACACTGAAACAAATTTTAACCGTAACTTGACAAGTACATATATTCAAACCAATCTCAAGAAAAAATAAAAACAATAATAAAAGGTTAATGACAATGGCTAACTCTAACAATAATAGAATGCTCAGAAATTTCAACAATTTAAAATAAACAATTTAAAATATCTAAAGATTCCAAAAATAAAGCTGTTAAAATAAAGGGAAGATGTCTCTATTCCACTAAGAAAGTAATGAATTTAGATAGAAATATTTGACCTCTCCCGATTTTCAACTAAATGAGTGAGTGTCAAAGAAACATCATTTAGTTGTTGGAATCCATTTCTTTTCCATTTTGTTATTCCTCCATGTAGTGTGTATGTGATTTTCTTTCTACGCTCTGATCTGACTAAAAGTTAGCCTTGCTTTTTGTTTCTTTACTAGAAAAGAATAGTAAACATATCCCATATAATAAAAGCCTAATATGCTAAGTGTCTGACCGCTGGGCCAGTTGCAATGATGCGCACTCTGTCAGCCAGTTATATTTTTACTCTTTACCATGTGATGCCTGTCTGGCTTGCAGGCTGTGATTACATTTAAGTAGTTTATGTGGTTGCCTTGTTTAGTCGGGGACTGCTAGCTTGGGTTTCTCTTCCCCTAGTGCCCTGAAGAGGAGCAGTCTTAGGCATGCACACAGTCTTCAGACTGCCAGGCCAGCTGTGGTTTGTTCTTATGCCTGCATTCCAAGGAATTGCCTCTGGGTCAAGGTAAGATTTTGTTTAGACAGTTTTTGCTGAAACCCCTAATGCCAGTGAGGCTTCTGCCCTTCATTGATGGATCTCTGTGTGGTTGAAGGGATGTTTTCTAGCCTGTCCACTTCCATTGCTCCTGGACGGGTGCAGCCAAACACTTGCACCCAGCCTCCCTGACCACCATGATCTCAGACAGGCTCTTCTTTCCACCCTTTCTCTCTGGTAAACATCTCACTACTCTGCCATTTTGCTTGTTTCTGCTTGTATCATGGAGCCATGGGTGCCTTCTTCAATGCTCTCTATCCAGATGCTCACTGCTTTTGACAATGTCCTTGGGTATGAAACTCTCCATGCTCTGTTCGTAATAAACTCAGCTCCCTCTAGCAGAACTGGGGATTTCATCATTCTTGAGACCTACTTCCTGCCCTGGCAGAACATCTGTACGGGGGTACAAGAGCTGGGGCAGAATACGTGGGCTCACCTTTCCCAGAGTGACACCTGCCTCGCGAGCGGAGGGAGTGGCAGAGATGGCCCCATCCTCTTGGCCTTTCCTCCTGCAGAAGCTTGGCCTTACAAGTGAGCTGGCTAGAGAGATCAGGGAACTAGTCTGCTAAGCCTGAGCAGAGTTTCTACAAATGGAACTTCAAGTGGAATAAAGGCGCCCTGGATCTCTTAGTCATACCTGCCTGGAACTGAGCTTTTACAAAATGCGGCTGGGACAGATGAAGATGGAAGCAGCCTGTCCTTCCCAAGGTGAAGCTGTGGCCCCAAACTGGGAGCAGGGGAAAAGAGAGAGCCCGATTTTCTGAATTAGAGTATCCAGAACATGGGGTGGGAGGTGGAGCGATAGTTCAAATGTTACAGACTCCTGCCTTAAAGGAGATTTTTCTCATTTTCTGGAATGAGTGTTTCTCTATTTGTTCTATGTCTTTAGGACAATTCTTTTTAAATGGTTTTTTTAAAGAAATAATTGCTGCATCCAATTGAGTGACTGCTTATTAGGAAGAGAATCTGCAGCAATCCTCGTTTCTATTCTGAAAGTCATCTTTTCCTTTGCATTATAAATAAGGCAAATACAAACAATGACTCCTTCTTTTGGATAAACTTTTTTTTCCTCACAAAGATGGTACCTTCTGTTAGTTTCATACATGTTTTTATATACCAATAATTTTATTTCAATATTTTAAATAATGGGGTCACCAATAATTAGTGTGTTATAGGGCAGAGAATAGCTCATACCCTTTCAAATTGGTTTATATTTAAACAGCATTTCATTGTTTCACAATGCTGTTGGAATTTTAATAGCATCTGTACTCACTGGAAAGGGGCTGGAATCTTCTTATCCTTAAGGACATATAATGAGGATAAGTGCCTAAGGCATGCAAGTGATTGGTGGCAGAGCTAGACTAGAATCCAACGCTCACTCTTTTCATTAGAAAAAGTACTGCAAAAAAATCTGTTTATTTTATGTCTGGATGAGTAACTTATCTACCCACAAAGATTTAGATCATTATTAGACTGGAAATTTTCTCTTTCCATATTTTAATTCAATAACAATGTGATGAGACTTGTGCTTTTGGTAAGATTTCCCATGAAATGAGACATCACTTGGATATATAAAAATCTCACTGGTGAAATTACTTGACATACACACCTATTCTTTATTTGATACAATGACTGAATTTTAAGTATCTCTTTGAGGTAAAAAAGCTATTGACAATTTTTAAAAAATCTTTTGACAGTAGAGGCAGCTGGCTGAATTATTAAAAGGGAATGTGTTGAATTACAGTTCATATTTAATTGAAGGATTCTCATCAACTCAATCATTATCTTGAAAATGAATATTTACCTTGACTGAAAACTAATGATTAATTATAATGCTATTTTATAGAGACCTTTGAAAACCATTAGTTCTTTGAAAAATACCCCTAAAATACCCCCCCAGACTACGTTAGCTGTTGCTAAAAAGAGCAGTAAGCTGCTACTAGATATATTAAAGTGCCCACTTACATGGTCACAGGTCATCAGATGGCATCACTGACTGGTGGAAAGGTTATTGCCTTCGTCACAAAGGAAATTATCTAGACAATACTGTCTCTATATGTAATCCATGTCATGCCCTAAAGTCAAAATGAAAAGGAGAATTTCACATCTCTCAACTTTTCATAATCATTGTCCACAGATTAATCTTGAAGTGGATCACTGAGCAGTTACTGGTAATTATAAAATCTGCAGTGTCAGTTGGGCAATGATAGGTAGGAAAGAGCTCTGTGTTCAAAGCAGCTAGGGAGGTCTGAAGATTTCTCCTGACAAGAGAGATCAAAAAGTGGCAGAGTAATTGGCCACTATTTGCACAGGTTCTGGGTTTCTTCCTAATTTAAAGTACTCAGCCATGCATACAAATCCTTCACAAAGCCTGCCTGTCTTCCTTCTCTCCTTCCTTCCTCTCTCTCTTCCTCTACTCCTCCCCCTTATTTTATTTTTCTTTTATTCATTCCTCAAGTATGCATTGAATGCTTACAATAGGCTGCACACTTTGATAGAAACTGGGGATACAGCAGAGGACAAGGTAAACATGCTCCTCATCCTCAACACTCACATCCTAATGATATTGGCTGGAGGAGGGACAAACAGACAGCTAACAAATAAACAAACACAGGTGATTTCAGGTTATGAAAAATGTTATGAAAAGAGTAACAGAGGTGGGGTGAGATGGGGTGGAGACCAGGGTGCTTTAGTTAGGGCCTTTAAGGAAGGCTTTCTTAAAGGCATAAATCTGAGATCTGAGAGTAAGAAAGGATGAATTATGAGAAAAAGCAAGGGCAGAATCCCTCAAATGAACTGAAGAAAATATAGATAGATATTTATTAGCATATACTCATAATTTAGGAGAGAAACAATGTTCTGGCAAGAACATATCAAAAGTGATAATCTGAAGTAGTGCTTACCTACTATCCCCAAATGATCGGAAGTCCCAGTGGGCAGAGCAATTACAATGCTGTTTCCACTCTTTGGTGGTGAAGGAAGTAACTGGACCCGCTGCCTGAGCAGACTGTGACCTAAGAGTTGTGGGAACGACCGTGGAACCTCTCAGCCACTGCTCCGGGAATCCGAAAAGTGAGGGTCACCCTCCCCTTTCATTGGTGCCTTAGTCTAAGCACAACTTCTCACTGAGATTTTGAGCAAAATCGCAATGGAATGCTGGGTACAAGGCATATTTCCGATTGGTTGATTTTTGTCCCCAACATGAACTATTAAAATGTAATATTACTGGTAAAAAAAAACGTTAAATACTGTCTCTAAAAGTAGTTAACTCTCTCACATCCATAAATGGCTTAGTACTTGCAATTTTAGTGTTGTTGAGGAAAGGACTCTCTCTGGCATTGGGGCCTCTGATTCAGAAATAACCCCAGAGCAGGGCCTTTGGCTCACAAGGTCCAAAATGGCTGTTGGCCCAGCAGAGCTGGGTTTCAGTTGACACCGTCTGCTCACTTTGAAATAACGGCTTTGATCTTTCAGGCCTTCACCAGAAAATATTTGGGTATCTTGTTAATTACCACTAAAGGTGTTAGAGGCGATTCAGTCAATACTTTTATTTTCCTTTTGAGGAGGAAGGTGTAGGCCTGGCATGTTCAGAGTTCATAAGAATCACAGTACCTTCATATAGATTATTTCCCAGCCTGAGACAGAGAGCACCTGCCCCGGACATTTAGCCACTGTCAACTCCAATGGAAACCACAAGAGGTCTTTCTGGAGACTATCCACCACCAGCCAGAGTTAATGGGTAAGAGAAGGCACCTGGGAATCAGGTCATAGGGCGCCAGGCAGGCAATCACGGAGTCTAGTTTGGTGGTCAAATGTCATAGCTTAAGCATAGACAATGGCCAGCAAAGCCCAGTGATAGCTGCATGAAGCTTGGAGGTCAATAAGTAGGATACAGGCAAAGAGTCAGTTATTACATGTAGACCTATCACTTAAGAATGCAGATCTTAATTCAGTTTCATTTATTCACTCAGGAAACATTTTTAAAAGCACATATTTGTACCAGGCACCAGGAGACACAAAGACCAGTGTGTGTGTGTGTGGGGGGGGGAGGTGACAGATACATAAGTGGATAATTATGAGTCAATACATATGTTTGAAATATGCACAGGCCATCTGGAGAGCACAGCTAGAGAGCATCTAGCCCAGCCTCACAATGGGAGTGTGCGGTGGTGGGGGAGGCAAGAGAGGCTTATACATTGATACCTGAGCTGAATCATAACAGATGCAGAACAACTGGTCAGACCAAAGAAATCAGAATTCTAGTCATTAGTGGCAACAGGGTGGTCTCAAACCGTGTTTCAACAGAGTCCAGAGAATCAAACAGGATTAGCCAAAGACTCAGACCCTGTGTATAACAGTGTAGACATAGGACCAAGATACTGAAGATTCAGGAGGCAGGTCTATGTGGATCATGGATGTGGTAACCCCCAGGAGGCCCGAGCTGTGGACCGAAAAGAAATAAACGATTCCAGGCCATGACCTGTAATCACAGGGAAAATAAGGACACCGAAGACACTAATTCGAGTTGACCAAACACTGAGATTAAACGCACGCGGACTCGTTTCTTGGCCAGAGGTTTCCTGCTCTTTATGACTCGGTTTGGGGCCAATGACTTGTCCGGAAGTCAGAGCATAGAGCTGGTGGATGCTACAAACTCCACACGGCCTGTGTGACTGAAGCCACCAGGCCAGGGAACCACAGAGACCAAGAGGCAAGGCAGCAGTGAAGGAAATAAGGGCACCAGCCCGAGTTTGTGAGACTTGATGAGTGAGGCAGTTTTCTGACCTAGTTCAGACTTTCTCCTTATTTCCTGTGTGGCAGGAATCAATCCCAGCGCAGCTGGGCTTGGCTTCGAGATGGAAGCCTGCAATCAGAAGCACCTGGCTGAGGGAGTGCGCAGAGCAGGGACTCAGCTGTAACTTTTTGTAAGTGAATCCTCTCCTGGGTGGGGTGGGGAGTCATTAAAAAATAAATAAAAGCCATTGCAAAGATGAATACGGGGCTCTCCGTACCGTTATTAAACACTTTGTCTCTAAGCTGACTTTGTACTACCTAAGTGCAGACATTACAATAGTAATCTCAGCTGTGCACAAACTCATTTGCTCACAATAACAAAGGGACAATTTCTATATTACATCTCTCTTTAAAATATAAAGCTCATTAAAAGAGCCAGTCCGGGGTTAACCTGTTAAATCGCATGCATAAATGCATAAAGTACGTGTACAACATTTCAAACATTTCTGTTCCTAGTTGTTTTGATTGTGTAGTTATTAATATTAATTAATGCATGTGTATGTATATGTATAAATATATACGGATAGTTTAAATATATAGCATATTCTTATGTATCTACATATGTCAGCCATGCATTTATAGTTCTAAGAAAGCAGAGATGCCTTTCTTATTGAAATATACTTTTAAGGATATCTAATCTGCTTAAAACCATAAAAAGGCTTTTTCCCTGACTCACCACAATTGTGCTGTGCAATATAGTTGCAGCAACCCTATCATTCTAATGGCGATTACATATAGTGCCAAAATATGTTTTTACTCTTAAATCATAGCAACCTGATATATAGTTATTGAAGAAACTTTTCAGAGGTTACCTCTTCAAAAAGGATAAAACCTCTACAGATTGCTGTCCCAGGTCAATGCAACTTTTCCCCTTCATAGCAAAAGGTAGCATAACAGTATGTCCAGAAGATGAACTGCCTTCACTTGGTTTTTCTTGATACAGCAGTAGTCTTTTAGTTCTACTTTAAAGACAAAGATTTGCATAATGATACTTTCGTATTCCTAGTCATTTGACCCAGAACATGGTGATATCAGTTGAAATTTCTAGGAACAATTACATCCTTTCAGGAAGAACTAGAACAAATCACCTGAGTTGAAATGTAAATAAGGTAGAAATTCTGACCACTAACACGGGCTCCCATGTGTACACCTACATTTCACTTTCCACAAAGAAGGATGTGGTATTAACAGCTGAGAAAGTAGAATAGTTCCCAATAATATATTTTAAAAGAATAAATATTTGTCTGAAAAGAAAAAAAGAATGACTTAATTCCTTCTCCCTGACATCTCAGGGTATCCACACTCTCATAACTGCTAGTCAAAGTTTACTGCAGAAATGGAGGGGCAGAGAAGTACAAGGAAAAGGCAGAGGAAAGGTAAGTGGAAGGAAGTGCCCGGATGCAGAGGAAAGACAGTAGAGAAAACATTTGGAAACATTTAAGTTGACTCACTGATGAAACAAAAAAGGTCAATTGGTTTCAAAGAGCAAAATCGGTATTGCCATAATAGTGTACTCACTGACAATTGCCTTAATAACATTTTTTTAAGAAGGAAAAAGTATTATCTGAAAGAATAACTGAACACAATTGTGAAGAACACATGCTTGTTACAAAATAGGAAAACCTATTAAAATCCTATTTTGCTACAAACAAACTCATAAATACAAACAAGAGAAGGGTGGTTCCCAGTGGGAAGACGGATGGAAGAGGGTATAGAGTAAGCACGCCACACTCTCGCCTATGGGCTGCATACCTCGTTCATTTGGACTGTATTAGCCTTTGAGTTTGACATGCATGGTGTAGAGAATAAAGGGGTCAAAGTTACGGAGGGAAACTAGTCTTTGGGTGGTGAAGATACAATGCAATATACAGATGATGTATTATGCAGTTGTACACTTGAAACATATATAATGTTATTAATCATTATTACTCTAATAAACTTAATTTAAAAATCCCATTTTGTTGCTAATTCTCTTCTTACATAATAGTAAATGTAAATCTTGGAAAATAAAACCTGAAAATAAGAGATTTTAAAGATACCTATCTCAGGTATAGCAAAGCATCTAATATTACATATTAAGTTTGAATATATGATGTATTGGCTTTCAATGAACTTTAAATCATCCAATCACTGAAAATTCACTAGACATGGTTCAAGACTATAAAATAAGTTCACATATCAGAAGAAATCACTGGATACCATAGTCCACAGCAAGACTGAGTTTTTAAAGCATTTTGAGTTTGAGAAAATCCTATTTTTAATGGAACTTTTCTTTCCTTTGTAAGCTACATAATGTTTTCCCAAGAATACCATGAAATTCTATAACAGCATTCTATATCACTAGAGGCAATTGGGTATCTCCTGTGGCTGCTGACTTCACAGGTGAAAATATGATGATACTTATAATCTCCTTATGCTATTCAAATGATGGGAGAAGTAAGGCCCCAGCAAACAGAAAGTCAAGATGTTTGGGAACAGCAGGAACATCTGAGTCCTTACAGGATAAGAAGTTCCTTAAAAGGAAACATTGGCACAGAGTGGTAAGAAAATGGATCGTGATATCAGCAAAAATCCATGTTAATTCACAAAACCTCAAGGTCAGCCACAGTCACTAAACGGAGGGTAAAATACATAGCCACAGTCTAGCAGAATCAGTATTCAAGCTGGAAACAAATGCGAGATCTCTTGATTTTCAATATGACATTTTGGGCCACAGATCACTGTAGTCCAATGGCCCAACTGAATTGGTAAGTGGTGGAAAAAACTGGAAATTAAGTCATTTTACTTACAGCTTTTCCAAAATGCCTGAAAATTTTCCATCTAAAGACTGTTGTCAGTGTTCTAAAATAAATTAATGGTAAACTCTTAACAACTAATGATCCTTTAGAATCATGGAGGGGCAGGGTAGAGGAGAGTGGGATTGCAGTCTAGGCCATCCTTTAGCACAATTGTGCTGCCCAAACTAATGAATACATCACAACAGAAGGGCTACAGAAATGGGAGAGCTAAATTTCTAGTCATTGCATGCAGCACAAGTAATAAAGATGTCCCTCTGAAAAGTTCCACAGAAAGACAGACTAACCATGATGTTTGGAGATGAAGAAAGAGGAGCTTTAAAGTTTCTGCATGTTTCAGAGGAATGCATGGAGACCTAGTTGTTGCAAAACCAAATTAAAGTATTACAAAAGTACTGTATGTGTTGGGTCAGCATGCCACTGACAGAAAGAGCACCATTTATGGTAAATAACATCTCAGCATTTGGTTACTATTTTGCTATATAGATATTGTAATGGGCCATGTTGGTCAACTCTTCTGCTTTTCCCTAATTATGAAGAGGGTATAAAACTCTAATTATGACAGATTGGAGTGAAAGTTGTCAGGCACACTGATCCATCATCCTCATAGGCCAATCTATATTCTCATAGACACATCGCTCTCCGTGACTATAATGAATGCTGTAGCCTTCCCTGAGACATCTGACTTATAGGAAGGTGAGGAAGGGTAAGTGGGAAGCTGTGGACTGTTTTTAAATTGCCTCTGACCACTCCACCCATCTGAACATTCCACTCAATGTCCACTTTGGCAATGGCTTACTCCAGAGTGTCAGGACTATGGGACTCAGCCTGCAGCAACTCCAGGACCAGGTGAGATTACTTGGGCAAATAGTCCCCTCTTTCTAAAATAAAGTTGGAAAAAATGACATAAAAATCTACAAGGTAATTTTCCAAGTATTTTAACCACTAGGTAAATGATTATTTATTTCATTTAATTAATAATCAACATAATTAGCACAATCCTGAACTATTTATTATGTAACTGAACAGGGTATTCTGGAGACTGTCCAGAACATACTAAACAGATGCTTTGTCATATTTTCTTAAAAAAGCTTAATCACACAATCATTGACTGCCTTTCTACCATGTCCAAACCTTCTCCAACACTGTGATTTATACTACTGTAGTCCTTTCGAGTTCATTACAAGAACATTAAACACGTTTTCTACCTGCTGGTCTTTCAGGCTATTCTTAAAGTTCTATGTGACCTAAAAAACTTTCTGTTATATAGATATAAACTTTCTGTTATATAGATAACTATCTGCTATTTCCAAATTGTCTAAATGTGTCAATTTCAGAGAAATCACTGACACAAAGGCACCCACATCACCTTAAGGAGGAAAGGGATATATATATATATATATATATATATATATATATATATATATATATATATATATCTGAAATAATGATTATGCAATGATAAGTAAATTATTATTAGTAAACTAATGTATAAATGGTTCCAGCAGAATTGGGTAGAGATTCCAATGATATTTAAATGTGCATTAATATCTCTTGCCATTTTAACACTTGACTATTTAATATTTATTGAGCACCTACTGTATTAGATAATAGAAAAACAGTGAACAAGGTAAATTCAGTCCTTGACTTTGTGAAGTTTATATTCCAGTAGAGAGGGCAGGTAGCAGCCCTACACACACACACACACACACACACATCAGGAATGTGGACAATGAGAGAATTACACATTGTGGACTCAAAATATCACATAAAAGGAGGTGAGGTAGACATTAAAAAGTGGTCATGGAAGGTTACTCTGATGACATTTTAGCACAAACCTAAAGAAGGACCTTGGAGGCAGAAAAAAAACCAAGACATGCTTGGGTAGGAGGAGAAGCAAGAAGTTGGCCCTGCAAACACTGTAAGGAAAGTATCCTCCTTGTTTTGCGAGGAGGTAGCTAGTGGGAGGGATCATAAGAAAGGCTGGCAAGGAGGCAGGAAGCACATGCAGAGAGGTTTATTGAAGAAAAGCTTCATTCAAGTCTTTATCTGCACCAAATTCTATTGGGGAAAAAATCACAAAACACTATGTGGTGTTAATAAATAAAAGTCTTTAAATGATCACCAAAAAACATCATCATGTCTTTTTTTCCCCCCCAGATATATACTATGTGACTACGTCATTGATATAGGGCAACTGTAGACACTCATACTTTACACAGAAAGAAACAAAAACCATTACTGTGGCCAGTTTATCAGCATGGCGTGTGTGTGTGTGTGTGTGTGTGTGTGTGTGTGTGTGTGTGTGTGTGTGAGAGAGAGAGAGAGAGAGAGAGAGAGAGAGAGAGAGAGAACAATACACACTATTATGAAAAAAATAACATGTGTAGCTCTTCATATTGAAGTTCAGTCAACCATAAACATTTTCTTTCACATGGTGAAGAGAATGAGAAGGAATGACATGTAAAAATATATCAAAGAGCCATGATACTTTAGAGCAGAGCTTGTCAAGTGTTTTCTCAAAGGGCCAGGGAGTAATGTTTTAGGCTTGGTGGGTCATTCAGTTTCTATTCCAACTACCCAGGCTTCGTCTTTTTGGTACAAAAGCAGCCACAGACAATACATGGAAGAACATGTCTTATAAACCTTTCTATTCACAGGAGATGAGTCAGATTTGGCCAGTGGGATGAATTTTGCTGACCCTTGCTTTAGCGGATGAGGGCACAATGCAAAATGATATCCAAAGAACAGCTCCTAGTATCAAGCAGATTCCTAAAATGGAAAAGATGCCAGAAAGAGTGACAAGAGACCCTGCCAGGCTGGACTGGCCAGATATCCTCATAATTTACTAGCCATAGGCACCAAGTCATGTAACAGTATAAAGAATTCCATTAACTGTCTCTATTGACTATATGCAGATGTTAGAGAAACATTTGTCAAAGCTCTAGTTCTAAGAATGTGTGGGAACACTCTGGCACTAAGTAGACAGCTGGCACAGGTGATCCTGAAGTTCTCATCCAACTCTAACATTTTGTGATTCCAAAATTCAAATTATAATACAATTACTAATCCCTGGCAGAATTTCAAAAACAGTAGAAATGGTGTTTTATGACTTCTTTTTCCTGGCTTAATATTTTTGCAAATTCTAGATTGCTAATTCCTGAGGCTTGGCAGCTTGAACAATACTTGACAATTTCCAAGTCACAATGCAATTGCTTTCTTTTAATTGAGGATGATTGGTACAGCATGTAACATCTGAAAACTCAAAATGGATGCTTTGGACAAATCATTTTTTTTCACTGAAATGAGTCAATCACCACTAAATAATAATTCTATTTTTATACATCAGTCAGTGGATATCCTTGACTAGAACTCATATATAGTATAATTATTCAGTACACATTCCTTGGTCACCTTTTAGAGACTAAAATCATGCCTGATGTGTACTATGATATAAAAATACTTACTAATTGAGTGTATAACACAGACTCTGCACCATAGTGCCTAGGTTCAGTCTCCTGCTCTGCCACCTACTAGCTGCATGGCTTTGGAGAAATTACTTGAATTCCGAGCCTTCCTTGCTCACTAGTAAAATGAGACTAAAATACTACCTACTCCATAGGGTGTGATGAGAATAAAATGATATATCATCTGTAAAGTATGTGGCATAGAGACTGTTGCATAGTCTCAATTAAAATGGATATTACTGAGGAGGAAACAAGATGGTGGCATAGGGTAGACACCGTATATGCAGCTGTGAACAACTATTTCAGAAAAACCAAGAAAAGAACACACGGACACCACTCGCACCCACAGGAAGGCTGGCTGAGTGAAAATACTACAACTAGAGAAGAGTCTGAGACTCAGAGGAGTGGTGGAAGCAAAGTACAGAGGTACGGAGGCGCGCACATCGGCTCGGGGAAGGGCTGGTACCGGAGGTCGCGGTTCTTTTCCAAAACAGAGAGAGCCACAAGCTCCCAGCGGCTCTGAACTCCAGTTCCAGGCAAGTTTCTGAGGTCCCACAGACACCCAGAGAAGGGGGACTGACTGGCACTGGGAGGAAACCCGAAGCGGGTTTCTCTCAGCGTTGCTTACAGCAATTACCGTGGGACACAGAGACCTGGTGTCTCTCAGGCAGGGCTGAGAAGCGCCACAGCTATTTGCTCCGCCACGCCCGGCGAACTCCCCGAGGCCCCGCCCCTCCCAAGTGCGTCAGAGGCTTCTGCAGCAACACCTCCTTAAAGATACAGGAGCCAGCCTCACCCAGTGGCCAGAGAGGGACTAACCTAAACAAAACAGATCCAAAAGGAACACACTCGGGGCAGATGCAGTGAACATAAAAGCTCCACTGAAACAACTCTTGCCCCATAAGGGTGTCTCCAGCACAGAAGTTCTCCCACTGTAGACACAGCTGACTCTC
>PVJC01031850.1:0-20308 GCA_004026665.1 Murina feae | reverse complement strand
AGGTAAATGCATGAGGCTGATCAAGGCCAAGTATGACTGGCTGAAGGACTTAAGCATCTAACCTCTGTAAAGGCTAGACAGGTTTGATATCTTGTAATCTGTGTTCTCTATTCATGGCATCTAGGTTGGAAAACTCAGTTTTAGCTGTAAAAGAAGCTTATGTTATATAGACTACATTTTCTGCATTTTACAGATAAGACCAAGAATTAACTTGCTTAAGACAAAGAGCTAAGATGTGGAGACTATAAGTTATTAAAATGAAAAACATCCTAAATCATAAAACTAGAGACCCGGTGTATGAATTCATGCATGGGTGGGTCCCTCAGGGTGGCCTGCGGAGATGGGCCCCAGCTCACACCCCCAGCCTTGCAACCCCACCTGGTACCCCTTGGCCTGGTGCCGCCCCCTCACCTGCTCCACCATCCTGCCTGCCGGGTAATGTATCAGTACCAGGCCCCTCGCTGCCACCACCACCACCACTGGTTGCCATCTGTGGAGCAATCTGGGGGGCGATCGGGCCCCCGCTTGTACCACCTTGACCTGGCGCTGTCCACTCACCTGCTCCACCATCCCGCTGTGGTCCCATTCTCGTTGGGGCCTATTGGGGCCAGCAGTGCTTCCACTGCCATATGCTGCCAGTGCCACGTCGCCTGCCAGGTTCCATGCCACCCCCTGGTGGTCAGCGCACATCATAGCGAGTGGTCAAGCTACCGCCTGAGTGGACAGTTTGCATATTAGGCTTTTATTATATAGGATGTGCAGTACTTTACATAAGGAATGTGAGATAAGAGTAAACTCAGCTTTTAAATCAATGAGTTTTTAATAACGATTTTAACATTATCATTTTTATAAAGTACGTACACCTTTGTTTAAAACCTTTAAGGATGAGGTTTACTCAACTAATTCTCAAGGGATAACTTTTCACCACTACCCCCAAAAAGAGAAAAGCCAAATTAGGTATATATACTGTTCAATTATTTATGCCAAAATTCCATTATAAAATCATTTGGTGATCATTTGTACTTATAAAAATCATTTTGTAGTGATTTTGGATGACTTTTCAAATAAAAACAGCAATAATTTATTAAAATAATAGCATATTTACATCCATGTAATTTATTACATCTCTTTATGATTATGAAAACACATGGATATGTTAAAAAATTTTAAGTAAGAGAAGCATATATAATAAGTTATATTACTCTCCCACCACATTCTCTTAGTTCCACTTTCTAGAGATAATGCCATTTATAATTATTTGATTGTCCTTCCAGATATTGGTCATATATAAAATACACATATATTTTAATGGCATGTATGTCTGTTTTATTTTATTTTAGGTGATAATTGCCAGAGGTTGGCTAACCATAGCAGCAGAGATCACCTCTAGTGTTTGCAGGAGTTTACCCAGTTGTCTGCCTGGCTGTACACTGGTAGTTCTGTAATAAACTGCCAGTGCCGGGCAGACGCCATCAGTACTTTGTTTAGTGTCAGCTGATGGTTGGTAGGTTAAGAACATGTTGAGCTGCCTCCTGTGAGTTTAGCTCCCATTCCTATGATGGAATGGTGATGGGGGTTGACGATTGGTGATAGAATATACAACAGCATGATAAAATGGGGCTCCTCTGTGATATAAGTGCAATTTTTGTGATGTAATTTATTGTGGCTTTGAGTTTAGAATGCTGGTAAGATTCAATTGAGGAATTCCTGTGAGAATGTTATATTTAATCTTTACTGCTCTGAAATTTTATAGTGAAGAAACTATTGCCTACTGTATTAGAAAATAATAAGATGCATTGAAATTTAAAAAATGTAAATTTGCTAATGATTGGGAAAAGACCAACAATTTTCAACTGAATCTCAGAATATTTGGTTGACTTTTAAAGTGAACTCAGAGTTCCTGGGTGAAGTCAGAGAATTGCAGTGCGTTGGTAAAGGGACTTTCACATTTTCATAATATGAACCTCGGATGAAAGCTTTTTCACGTTTTGGAAGAAGGATCAAAAGTAACTGGGGAAGGATTATGCTGCTGGTAGGTGTTGACATGTAATGTACTTGGTGTTCTTTGATCTGATAGCTCATGATAGGTTTAGTTGGTTACCATGGTTTCTTTTCACTTCCTGCAAACCTTCTTGTTGTGCTATTTGGAATATGTGGAAAATATTGTTCTGCAGAATAGTTTTTGAAAAAGGTTTTCTGCTTCTCTTATTTAAGATTATGAATTGCTTTTTGGAAAATTTTCTGGGTATAAGAGTATATTAATAACACATGTGTTGACAATTGAATTTATTAGTCCTGCAGTACCAGGCTTGTTATTGATAAACAGGATAGCATAATTTACTTTAAAATGTAATACCATGTCATCAGTGCCGTAAGCTTTTTAAAAATATTGGTAATAATGATTCCAGTTTATATGAAGGATCCTTAGGTCAAGTATGCTTTAATAAAACAAACTGTCACAAGTAATTGATATGACACAGTAGGGAGTGGATAGTTTAATATAAGGAACTCCTTCCTTGAATAAAATAAATGTATTTCTGAAAATGTTTGCAAGTTGAAATGTAAATGAGCAAGAGTTCATAGCTGTTTTAAAAGATTATTTAGTTTTTTCCTAACATATATACAACACAGAAAACATTTAATGTAAAAAGCTGAAGGAAAAGAAATTACCTATAATTCTAGAGACAACAAGCACTGTAAGAATTGTACTGTAACTAATACTTTCCTGGGTTAAAGAGATGGTTCCATACCAAGTATCATTTCCATGGTATACTTTTAAATTTGCTATATATCATGAATATTTTCCATGTCAGTAAATGTGTGGAAAGTTTGCTATTTGAATTAATTCTTCATAAGGTCAAATTTTACATCCCAAATTTTTAAAAATTCTGGTTTTTACTTATTTATTTAAATTTAGGTCCATCATAACTTTTGTTTTTTATTAAAATATACAATATAGAAACTGTAAAAAGCAGTAATGTAGGAAAAGAAATATATTACCGGTCTCATTGGCCACAAAATAAATAATATTTTGGCACTTAAAACAAGGTTTTATTGTTGTTTCTTTTTTATTTTTTTACTCTAGAGGAAGGGAAGGGGAGAGAGAGAGGGAAACATTGATATAAGAGAGAAACACCAATCAGTTGCCTTCTGTAAATGTCCTGACCGAGATGGAACCTGCAACCTGGGTATGTGCTCTGAATCCACCTCCTTTTGGTGTACAGGGCGATGGTCCTACCCACTGAACCACACTGGCCAGGGCTTGTTACTTTGTTTTTAAATAAATATATATACATTCTTGGCCTTTTGTCTACAATTAAGTGTAGTAAAAAAAATTATAATGATATTATTCTGGGAGCTGGGGATAAAAGGATGAGTAAACAGTCAAGATCCCTGGCCATATGGAGTTTATCAGGGGGTGAGAGGATTAGACTTTAATGAGACTATCCCATATAGAGAGTTAAAACTGAGACAAGTGCTATGGTGGGAAAAGGACAGGAAGTATGACTGTGAACAGGAAAATCTAAATTCAAGGAGTTTAGTAAGATGAGTTTCTGTCAGATTTTGTCTTATTTAGAGGTAGATCCTTCATTTTGGGAAACACTGTACGCTGCTGGTTCTCCCCCTCACCACACACCTCTTTTTCTTGCTAGCCCCAGAAGACAGCGAATTCTGGTTAGTGCAGAGGAACCTATTCTCTCTATTTTGTCAGAACTCTTGTTTATCAAGCTCTCAGTTCCATTGTAAGTTCTTTCTTTGTGTTTTTGTTAAGTCATATGTTTGTTTCCACAATAAAAGGACATATATCTGTAGTTCATCTGGCCACTAGACAGGTGATGAAGCCTTTCAAGGAATACTTTGATCCCATGGAGCTGAACTTCGAAGTGTTTTGATTTTCCACCCAATAGAGTTAACATATCTTAGAAATGTCTGGAACAAATACATTTATATTTGCATATCTCTTTTATACACCACATCCACACAAACACATGGACACAGATTTCTTTCTCTGAAGATAACTTTGTCATAATTCTAGGGCAAATACCAGTCCTTTGTCATTTATGCTGTCAGCTATTCAAGGATAGGCTTCTGTCTTGTCAAAGTACAGAGAATTAGTGCATTTTCCCTCACAGTATAATGTGCAAAATAATAAATATGCAATAAGTATACAAATTGATTAAGATATTGCTTATTTTGGGAACAACTATCTTTTTATTCTTTAAATTTCAGTGGATTTTATACACTGTAACACCCATTTAACTAAGAAAGAGCATGGGGTTCCAAACAATTATACAGCTTTTTCTAGTTAGATTTTGCCAGTACACACAAATTTCAGAATTTCGGAACACAACAATTTTAGATTTACCAGAGTATAGCAATAGAAAATGGGAAAAGAAACTTTTTTTTGCTTCCCCCTTCCCTACCCTATTTTTCAGATTTATTTATAAGCTATTTTACTAAAGCTTATACATATATATACACACATACATATGATTTGAATATCAATATAACATATATAAGTATAATTTATGCCAATTAAGCATTAATATCAGCAACCATTATATATATGGTTGACATTTAACTAGCTTAAGTTTAACTAGTTGAGTCTGATATTTAAACAATAAATGTGATGAATTTTGAAGAAGTGAAGAAAAGAGATTTATGGTTTTCTCTTTTACAAACAACCTTTGTCATATTGAATACGTAGAGAGGTTAATGAGTTATTCAGCAGTATCCAATTCTGTTAACAAAGAGTATTTTTTATACTCTTTATAAAGAGTATTTTTTCTTACTAATTTCAGATTTAGCCTTGGTGACTTTTCATTTTTCAACTGATATGAGTAAAAAATATTGAAGCCAAAAATAATTGAAGTCTGTATAAATGTCATATAAGCATTCATAAATGTGGCTTTAGAGTCCAGTATAAGTGTTATTTTTAGCACATTGGCGAAGCCTTTTATTTTCCCTTGCACCAGACATGTCTCTATTGGGATTTAATCACATTCATGTCTGTCCTGTAACTAAAAATATTAGTAATCTTCAGTTCTCCTCTGTCAATAAAAATAATTTCTATTCGTTGAGCTGAGGAGAAAATGGAAAGTTTTCATATATATCCTATATAATAAAAGGCTAATATGCAAGTAGACCAAACGGCGGAACAACCGAACAACTGGTCCCTATGATGTGCACTAGGGGGCATGAGAAACATGGCAGGAGTCAGCCACCATGGGATGGTGGAGCAGGTGAGCACGGGGTGCCAGACGATGGTGGCTTGCCAGTCACTGTCATCAGGGCGAGCCTCTGGTGGTTACTGAAAGTTCTTCACTGCCATGCACCGGGGTCCCACCTGGCACTCGAACCTGCAGCCAGTGCCAGCCGCCCCTCGCACCCACTGCTGGCGCCCGGCATTGGTCCCGATCACTCGGTGCTTTCAGTGCTGGCTGCCAGCCCTGATCGCCCCTGAGTGCTTCTCCACCTTCCCCCTGCTCCTGAGGGGTGTTCGGGGCAGCAGCTGCCACTCACACGTACTGACAGCGCCAGCCCCAAATGCTCCGTGCCATCAGCTGGTGCGAGCAGGGCTGGCACTGTCAGCATATGGGATTGGCAGAGGCAGGAGCAGGGCTGCTGGCAGACAGGGGACTGGGGGCCGGGGTGGGAGGGGCTGGGCAGGGGCACAGAGGATGGGCCGAGACCCGGCCCTGTGCCCACCACAACCTCGCAGCCCACAGTTCCTTTCATGGTGCATGAATTCGTGTAGAGTCCCTAGTATATGGATAATTAGGAATATAATCTTCTTAGAGGATCTCAATGATCTGAAACAGAGCACAAACAGACAAATAAATGAAATCAGAGGAAAGAATCTGACACCCAGATTCAATAAACTCAAAGAGCTCCAACAAGGGTGAACTGAAAGAGGTGTATTTGGATTTGTTAAGGAATGAGTAGTCATGGGAGTTCCCTTGTACATAAGTCATTTTTCCCATGCTGCTTTCAAGATTCTTCTTGGACTTGGACTTTTGACAGTTTGATTTTGTGTCTCTGTATGGACCTCTTTCAGTTCACCCTGTTTGGAGCTCTTTGAGCTTATTGAATCTGGGTGTCAGATTCTTTCCTCTGATTTGGGAAGTTTTCAGCATTGTTTCTTCAGATAAGCTCTCTGTTCCTTCCTCTCATCTGCTACCTCAAGTCTCCATGGAGTTTCACTTTCTTTCCTTCATTCTTCTTTTTGTGGCGCTCTCTCAATAATTTGAAATGCCCTTTCTTCAATTTTGCTGAGTCTTCTGCTTAGTCAGGTCTGATGTTGAATATTTTTAATTGCTGTATTAATGAGCTTCCGATTTTGTTTTGTTCTTTTCTATCATTTCTATCTCTTTGTTGATCCTTTCATTTTGTTTATGCATCATTTTCCTAATTTCATTTATTTGTCTATTTGTGCTCTGTTTCAGATCATTGAAATCCTTTAAGAAGATTGTTTTGAATTCTTTGTCAGGTCATTAATAGATCTGTTCTTCTGGGGTTGGTTTCTGGAGATTTATTTTTGTTCCATAGATTGGGCCATGTTTCCCTGGTTCTTTGTGTGACCTGTGATTTTATTTTATTTTATTGCTGAGTTTTATACATTTTTAAAAACAGCCACTTCTCCAGGTGTTTATAGGTGGACTTAATACAGAGGAAAACCTTCACTAATCAGCCCAGGTAAAGGTTTGGGGGCCAGGTAAACATTTTGGGGGTGTTCTGTGATTTCTCTGGTTTGTATGTATGTGATTTACCCTTTAGAGAGGCTGTCAATTTGTCCTACTCTCTTATACCATCTGGTGTCTGTGGCATGCAGGTTCCCTTTTACTCCCCTTGTTCTCCATAGCCCCCAGGCATCCAAAGTATCCCAGCTCCCTGTAAGCTCCCCAGATCAAGCAAGACGGATCCCAGTCCCCTGGGCAGCTTTTTGCAAAGCTGGGCACATGAGGGCGAAGTAACAAGTTAGGCACCTTATTCTGATTAATAGACCTGATTGCACCAAATCAAGCCAACATTTTTCTGGGGCACCACAGGCTCTCTGATGCTGCTGTAAGCTGCCCTTGCTTTCAGCACACCCCAGCACCCAAACTGCCAGTCCATTAAAATTCTAAATTAGGCAGGATGGTAACCAGTCCTTTGGGCAGCCCTCCGAAAAGCCAGAATGTTAGACACACATTCCACTGTTCTCCCTGCTCCTCCCGCCAATACCCAGAGAGAAGCCACAAACCAAGCCAAATTATACTGACTGAGGAAGGGACAATCATGGATAAAGTAAAACAGCTCTTCTCTCCTGTTTCAGTGTTGTTCTGGCTCTGTGCTTTCCTGGGGTACTACAATTTCTTTAATGGTTTCTGAAGATCTCATAGAGAATTTTGGTTCATATATTATTGCTAATTCGGTGTCTTTAAGAGGAACAGGAACTGACTTCCTATTCCTTTGTCTTGCTCTGGTATATTTTTTGTACACATGACCCTTCTCAAATATACTGACTGTTTCCTCTGGTTTATCCTCCCTCCGTTCCCTCCTTAAATTGTCCAGGGAACCCTGAGTCTAGTAGAACAGGTGTCTTATGAATACCTCATGTTAGGCCTTTCAGATGTTTCCTAAGGGTTGGAATACATGTTTTCTGCCAGATTTTAAAGCTTGCTAAGAAATCTATCCACAAGTTAGGCATTTTTATTTTCAGGGATGGTACTTCCTCTTCAAGATTATATTTGGGTCTCTACTGGATACATTTATGCTTGGTATTGATCATATGGTTATTAATTTCTTTTCTGATAAGATGTCCACATATTCCCTGAGTATGCCTAGGAATAAGGTATCAATAATACTCTATTTACATGGCTTTCTATCTTTACAAATGAATTGAGGTATTCCAGGGTAGGAATTAAGTCTTTTCTTGGTTTCCTTGAACCTCATGCAGTGCTTGACATATATTGGGCTTATTTAATAAGACTGCATTAGATACTTGTTAGATTTAGAATACTTCCCTATGATATAGTCCTTTCCATAAATAAGGAATTAAAAAAGCCATTTTCCTCATTCTATTTATTGCTCTTATCTAAGATTCTCTTAAGTGGACAGATATTTATGATTCCTTTGTTGTGTTGCTCTAAAAGATATATAACACAATTATTGAGCTTTTAATGACTTTTTTGGCCTTGTGGTTTTAAATATAAATAAGTACATATGGTTGTAGTTCAGAACATGGCTTTGCAATCAGACAGACAGTCCTGGATTCAAATCTATTTCCAGCACTTTCTGAATGACTCAAGAAATATTAAATAGAATTATTAAGATGAACACACACATATATTATAAGCTTTATACTTATTAGCCAACAAATGACAACTCTGGCTTTTCTCATCATTCTTTCCAAGTAACAGATTGATTATATATGATGCCTAATATCTTTATTAGAGACAAGAAGCTACATAAAAATAACCCCAGAAATAGACCCTGGCCAGGTAGCTTAGTTATTTAGAGTGTCACCCCAATACACCAAGGTTGTGAGTTCAATTCTTGGTCAGGGTACATACAAGGATCAACCAGTGAATACATAAATAAATGGAATAACAAATTGATGTTTCTTTCTTAGTCTCTCTCTCTCCCCCTCCCTCTATCCTTTTCTCCCTTCCTATCTCTCTCTGAAAAAAATTAGTTTATTGTTTTCCACATCTTGAAATCCTGGTCTGGGAGTATTTAAAATCTTATGAGAACAGTATCTATTAGTTTAAAGTAATTCTTTATATTAGAAACCAAGACAACTAATCACAAAGGAATACATGCTGTGGAATTCCATTTACATAAAATAGTAGAAAATTATAGTAATAGGAAGTGGTTGGATAGGACAAGGGGCAGAAGAATAGGGTGTAAGAATAGGGTGTAAATGGACATAAGGCTACTACTTTGGAGGGTGTTGGGAATGTTCTGAATCTTGACTTTGAAAGTAGCAAATTAGAAGTTGATTTTAGTGATATAGTTAGATTCAAAAACTATCAGTTCAATAATTGGGGCAATGTGGATCAGGGAGAGACAACTCAAAGCCTTTAACAAGCTCTGGATTAGTTCCGTATTCAGACACTAAAATTTTAGTAGTAGTATATTCATGATAATGAACCTAATCTTCAGGTTGAAATTGTGGTTTGTATATGATTCTGAGAATTGTGTAGTTTATACAGAAATGATGAAATAAAAGCATTTTTTGTTTAAAGGAATTAAATAGCAATCTGGAAAATATGTATATGAAGGTATGGATTTGTTTTTGTAGTACACACCACTTAAATACATGTGTAGAACTCTGCAAGTACTCACACACATATATAGCTCTATGCTTTTGTAGACTTTAGTGGCTTTAAGTAGTAGACTCATGAAAATAAGATTTTAATAAGCTTTTAGTGGGGCTGACCACCAACTCTTAAATAAGCCACATCTGTTAATTATACAAATAAATTGCTCATCTCTGGACCTAACCTGGTTTTGCGAAGATTGTAATGTGTTTACAATACTTTTTATAACTAAACATATATTTACTTATTGACTGGCATAATACTTAATATTGTTTCTCTGATTTAATGAAAACAGAGGATAGCAGAAGTTACTATAATTGATTCACTATATTAGAAAAGTTGTTTCTTATTTACTGCCAATCGTAATTATAGAAAGCAGTTTCATGCTATACAGTTCATCACATGAAGAGCATTACAGCTCTGTATTTGACAAATACAATATCATAATTATTGCTTTTTTAAAAATGACACCCAAAAGAAGTCTAGTAATCTGCTCAGTTTTGGGGATTTTGTTACTCACAAGTAGTTTTTTTAGAGTACTTTTTATTGTTACATTTAGCTGGCCAACTTAGAGGAAAGTATTAATGAAGTCTTTACTAATCTATCCAACAGCCATTTACTTAGGGCCTAGTATGTGCCCAGCACTGTGCCAGTCTCTAGTGCTTTTAACAGTGAAACTAATAACTGATTCTTAAGGGCCCAGGGCTTGCTAGAGTGTTTGGACTTGTTCTTTTTTGTTGTTGTTGTTAAATATTTTATTGTTTTTTTTACAGAGAGGAAGGGAGAGGGATAGAGATTTAGAAACATCGATGAGAGAGAAACATCGATCAGTTGCCTCCTGCACACCTCCTACTGGGGATGTGCACGCAACCAAGGTACATGCCCTTGACCGGAATCAAACCTGGAACCTTTTGGTCTGCAGGCCGACGCTCTATCCACTGAGCCAAACCAGTTAGGGCTGGACTTGTTCTTATAGGCAGTAGTGAACCATTAACAATCTTCAAGAGGGAAAAGGATGTCATAGGCTCTCTCTTGGAATAAACTTCAGTGTATGTAAACAGAATAGATGCAGTTTGCATAGATTCAGAAAGGGTAATCAGTAAGTAAAAGTTTAAGTATAAAGGGAGATTGAAGAATCTCATTGTGAAAGTTTGGTAGGGTTGACTGTGTGGGTAGTGGGAAAGGAATGGTTTGCTGAAGGGGAAGAAGACCTGAGAAGGTTGGTAAGTGTGGGGACCTGTTGAATTGGCAGTGCTGAGGGAGGCCTTGAAGAAGGCTGTACATGAATGCATGTTGGGCTGGGAGGCCTTCCAGGGAGAGACCGTAGAGCAGTGCTACCAATGGAGAAAAAGAACCATTTCACTTTAAATAGTGAATTTATTTTTTTAATTTTCTTTTGTTTAGCATACGTATTTTACTGTTGAGGAACTTGGATCTCTTCAGTTGCTGCATCTATAATGTAAGGGCATTGGATTAGATTGGCATTTCTCAAACTTTAAGCCACATAGGGATCTTGTGAGCAAGGCAGATTCTGAACCTGAAGGTCTGGGGTGTGGGACCCAGGGGCCTGGATTTCCAACAAACATTACCAAATTTATTTACACACACACTCACACACACACACACACACACACACACACACTAGAGGGCCGGTACATGAAATTTGTGCATGGGTAGGGTCCCTAGGCCTGGCCGGTGATCAGGGCCAATCGGGGCTTCTGGCTGCCAGCCAGGGCCTTCCTTCATTCCGCACTGCTTCCCGGTGGTCAGCACACATCATCATGAGCAGTCGAACTCCCGAGGGAACAATTTGCATATTAGGCTTTTATTATATAGGATATTTAAAAACAAATTTATATTATTAAGTTCCATAGTATAACACATCTGTAGGGATTCTGTTTCTGATTGATTTTCTTCCAGACTAAGGCTCTTAACTGTTGTTTGGAAACTCCATTCTTTGCTTTTGTGTGTGTTTTTTAATAGATTTATTATAAAATAAAACATAGAGGAAAGTATGTAAAACATGTACATTTTTAAATGTATTACATTTAAATATATGTAAACAATATAATGCATATTGCATCAAGATATAATAATAGTTAGACATTTCCCATTTCCCTTTCTTATCATTATCTCTACTTTCCACAATATTGTTAGCTACTCTACTTATGTTATAGTTATCTTTTAAATGTTTTCTTTATAGTCTTACCATACAGGTATACATTCATATATAATGCTGTTAGATTTTGCCTGCCTTTATACTTTATATATTTGAATGACACTGTATGTATTCTTTTGTGTTTCCTTTTTTCTCCAACATAAAAATTCATCCATATTGTTAAATATATGTTTTCCTTGTGGTATGTATTTCCTTGCTATATAGTATTTCATTGTATTAGGGTTCTCTAGAAAAGCAGAACCAATAGGATCGTGTGTGTGTGTGTGTGTGTGTGTGTGTGTATAAACGTCTTGAAAAGGGATTTATTATAAGGAATTGGGTCACATGATTGTGGAGTCTGGCAAGTCCAAATCTGTAGTGTGAGCTGGTAGACTCAAGACCCAGAAGAACTAGTGGTGCATATAAAGTCCAAAGTCCTGGATAATTCCCTGTTGCTCAGTGAGGTCAGTCTTTTTGTTTTATTTAACCCTTCAATGGACTAGATGAGGTCCACCTAATTAGGGAGAGCAGCATCTTCATCCAGAGTTCACTGATTTAAATGTTAATCTCATCTGAAACACCCTCCAAGTTCGCATATAGAATTAACCAGCATAGTATGTATACCACATTTTTAAAAAATATATTTTTATTGATTTTTTACAGAGAGGAAGGGAGTGGGATAGAGAGTTAGAAACATCGATGAGTGAGAAACATTGATCAGCTGCCTCCTGCACACTCCCCACTGGGGATGTGCCCGCAACCAAGGTACATGCCCTTGACCGGAATTGAACCTGGGACCCTTCAGTCTGCAGGCTGATGCTCTATCAACTGAGCCAAACCAGTTAGGACTACCACTTTTTTTTTTTAACTGGGAATTTATGTGATTTCTAGGTTTTGAACATTGCTGCTGCTGTGTGTGTGTGTGTGTGTGTGTGTGTGTGTATCCTAGTGCGCATAAGCACTCATACTGTCTGGGATATTACCCAGGATTGTTGGGTCACAGGGTATGCATTTATTCAACTTTCCTAGATAATATAAAACCTTGCTGTGAAGCAGTACACTGGATGTTGATTACATTAGATGTTCTGTCTCTTGCTACTGCTTGGTATTGTCAGATTTGTTAAATGTTGCTATTCTGAGGATTTAACTTGCATTTACTGGACTACTGATTGTGCACCTTTTCATGCACCTTTTCACACCTCTTGGTGTGGGTATATTTTTGTTTACTGTATAAGCTAGTATTCTTTAGTAATTTCTTTAATTACCTCTTTGGTTTCTTATCCTTCTATTTTCTCATTCCAGAATTCCTATTACTTAAATGTTCGACTCCTTGGATTGATTATCTTATTTTCTCTCTCTTATTTTTCATCTTTTTGTCTTTTTTCTCTTCTTCAGTATTTTCTCAACTTTATTTTCCTTTTAAGATTTTTACTTATGACACATTTTCTTTTTTTCCTAATTATTTTTCTATGGTTTCTATATGTATGTCTTTTTTACACCATCCTAATGTTTCTTGCTAAATCCTTAAGAATAGATATGGGAAACATTCTACTTCTGTTCTGGTCAGCATGGTGATAATAAAATGTTTTTCATCTCCTTGCATGAAAAAACATGGTTTGTTTCCTTTAGCTTGCTTTCTTTTTCTTTGTTCTTCATGAGGGAGATTTTTCTTAGATGTCGAGTGGTCCTTGGCTAATGGCTCATATTTAAATTCATTTGGCACTCAGAAGCTGACCAGCAGTTCTGAGAGCTTGAGAGAAGCCTGCCAAGTGTAATGTGATGTCTCTGTTCTCAAGCCTTTCACTCTCTTATCAGGAAAATACAGGCCTTCTGAGAACCTGGGGGGAAGAAAGATTGAGGCCTCAGTCTTCAGCATTTAAAACTTTCACTTAGTTTTCAGGATTGTACGTCTACCTTAAGCTCTTACCCATGTTCTTCCACTCAGCTCTTCCTATTTTGGCTTACACAGAAAACAGAACAAAGTCTTCCACCAAAGTGGGGACAGGGCACATGGGCATCGGGTTGGGGAGGGTGGGGAAATATCTAACTGCTTCTTCAACAGACCTTCAGCAATCCTGTATCAGTACCAGAGCCTCCTGGTACCATATGGAGGTTTAGGTAGGCACATGGGTTTATTTCTTCCCTGGGATGATTTATCCCACCAAGGGACTGTTGTCATAAGTTCACATATTTTAATACTTTTGCCCACTTTACCATCCAAAATCATATAGCAATATAGATAAAAGTATCCTAATAACAGGTTTAGATATAGAAAATATTTAAAAATTGTATATAGCTATGTTCTCTCTTCCTTAGCCTTTCTTAGTGTTTAAATGAATGCCTCATCATATTCGTGTCTCAGTTTTTTTAAAGTTTATCTTTATTGTTGAAAATATTACAGCTGTCCCCTTTGTTTTTTTCTCCCCATTGACCCCCTCCACCCTGCACCCTCCCCTCTTATGTCCAAGGGCTATGCATATAATTTCCCCAGTTAATCTCTCCCTCATTTCCATTTTGTCTCAGTTTTAACCTACCTTCTGAGGGTATGTTTATAATTAGATGAATTTATGAGATATTTGTATTTCACTATTAGATCAGTTTCTTTGACTCTGATAAACAATACACAAATATATTATAAATAGAATTGTTTGTAGGTTGGTTTCTGGAAATAGTTCTAGCATTTTATTGTTAACTTAGACAAGTGTGTTGTATATATTTTGTTTTCTGTTTGTTAACAGAAAACATCTGTTAGCTTGGAGCTTTCCTTTGAAGAGATACTTCCAAATACTTTGGCCCAAATCAGAACTAATTCTTGGTTTTAGGAAAAAGTAAAGTGTAATCCCAAAGGCTATTCTTTATACATATTTTCATCACTTTGTACCTCTAGAGCAAATTTTTAAAATACATTTTTATTGTTGATAGTATTACAGATATCTCCCATGAAAATTTTCCCACAATTTTTTTATGAATATGATTTACTTGCTAAAAAATAGAAAGGATGGTATTAAGGGTTTTGTTCACTTTTTAAAGCTGGATGTTAGAATTATGTATTTTGAAATTCATCTGAATGCAACTGGGCACAGCATTAAACAGTTATTTAAAACATGAAAACCAAGACCCGGAACCCTGGAGAAAATACATTCTTTCTAGAAAGTGGTAATTATGTCCAACAGTAGCAGTTCAAAGCAGATTATCCCAATCTCTCTCTCTTTTTTCCCTGTTTAATTATAGTACCGTTTGGAGATGGTACATCTTGTTGAACCTTATCTGGATCAGAGTTGGCCTGCACAATTTCAAACATGTTTACCAAAGAATAAACAGCTATTTAAAAGCAAGGGAAAAGGCAGATAATAAATATAAGAAAAATGAAAAGAAAATTTCACTATAAAAGTAGAGAAAAAGTGGTTTAGCTTTTAACAGTTTTTACAAATCAGTGCTCTGTAATCTAGAGTTCAGCATTGTCACTAGACCATTTAACATGTCCCACTTTCAATATAATTATATTTACTGACCTTTCTCCTTTAAATTCAGAGACCTAACTCCCCAGGCACACTGGCAGGATTCTCCTTGCTTCTCTCTTTCCTCCTCCTCTTTGCACTGTGTTATAGTCCACTCTGTTTAACCAAGTAGTATACACTTATTCAGGGACACCCAGAAGAAAAATTCACAAAGGGCTCTTGCCTTTTTTTTTTTTTTTTTTACTATAAAATCAATCAATGCAGAGATGTTCCTATACAACCAGTGTTATCAGTTATTTATTGGACCCCCTTCAATGCATATTTACTAAGCATCTTTTTTGTTTTACTTCATTGTTAGCTAACTCATTCTGTCACTCTCTGTAGTGGTCTAAGCCAACAGAGGAGAAAGGGAATCAACATTCATTGAACATACTATGTACTTAGCTTTGACTTAAACATTCTTATGCAGTCCTCACAACCATAGAGTTAGAGTGATATGTTATTCCTATTTTCAAGCTGCAGAATCTGAAAAATGATTTTCCCCAAATTACCCAGCTAAGAAGTGACAGGTTCAAGATTTAACATTAATCTGTCTGATGCCAAAGCCTAAGATTTTCTACTAAGCCCCACGACTTGCCTGCCCTTGGCCAAACCCTATTTCAAGACTGCAAGGGTGCTTTTGTATTTGGACATAAGCAGCAGCTTTCAGATCTTATGTAAGCTTAGGTGTGTGTGCGCTTATTAAGAGATCTTATTAAGCAGTGAGTTTCTTGATTCTTCACAGTGTGAGGGAGATATTGATTCACATGGTTTTATGAATCATTGTATAGAAATAACTTTTCTATATAAGAATAAAGTTATATACATTTTAAATTACTTTTTAGAAATCAGTCCAAACATTCACTTGTAAATATTCAGCATCTCATCTTGTCTTTGTATTAACTTTTGTTTATCCATTTCCCACTGAGATTATCAAGGAAATAGAAACTTTATTATGAACTAACTAATATTTAATATTGTTCCCGGTGTCTTAAGTGTTTGTTGAATAAATGACAATCTGAGTGATAAACTTCTGTAAGGGAGGATTCTTTCTTTGCGGTTAGATTGGGTATTTTTCTTTTACGGCTTTTGTAGAATAGACACAGCCATTCAGCTCCTCACTCAAAGATGTTCTGTCATGACTCTCAGATCAGAGAAGGGGAGGAGTCCCTGTCTGTCTGCACTGTGGTGCTAATCTTTACGTAACTTCCAAAGTAAAGAGAGCGCAGTAACAAAGTAGACAAAAGACACAAATCACCACGGGGTAGGGGAGGCTGGGGGAAGGGCAGGGGAAAAAGATATATGTAGTAATTGTTGTAATACTTTATGTAATAAAAAATATAATAATAAAAATATGTTATAAAATAAATAAAAAAAAGAAAGTGTGTAGTTCTTTTAGTAAAAGTAATATAATTTTTCTTTTAAAACATTGTAATTTTAAAATGGGCATTTATATTTTTGTCCTTTGAAGTCAAGTTTTAATCAACCTATATTGTAAGTTATTTTATTTATCTGATCAGCTCCCTTATGATTGGAAATCTGATTGATCTGAAAGTCAAGAGCTCTCATGTGGGCCGAGGAGGAATTGGGAATCGTGCATGGGGTCTCTTGAAGTCACTATGAGAAAGAGAAAAGTCAGACTTCTTAGTCTTTTTCACCCAATCATCTAGAGGTAGATAGGAAATCCTCTTCTTGCATGGATTAGAAATAGTCTCCTTGTCAATATCAGGAAGTCACCCAGACTTCTCCTGCAGTCTACCGTTTCAACCCAGGTGAGGCCAGCTTCCCTCAGCCCTGTGCGCCCAGACCTCTCCGATTTCAGAAGACAACTGAGTGACAAATGCCTCTGCCATTGCTTGGGTAGTCTTTAAAGAGCTGTGCCCACTGTGGAAATGTCTATTGAAAATCATAAGCCCTACAGGAGTAAAAGGTCTGAAATATGAAGGGATTTCACATTGAACAATGTTGTGTTTATTGTTATAAGAACTTATAAAAGCTAATAGTGTGACTTTCCATATTGATTTATCAATAACAGATAATATACATTGCCAAAGAGGAAATAATAAAGCAGCATATTAAAATGAAAAAAAAAACTTTTATATTGGACTTTGGTGTAGAAATTTTACCTTCTAATTTTTTAGACTTACATCATAATGAAAACTTACTTGGGAGAAATCATCTTTAACATTACAGGAAAATGGAGAAAGGGAAAGAGTTATATGGGTCATTCATTTGATTGTGAATCAAATTTAATTGCTTCTAAAGACCAAAAAGTGAATAAGTTTTATTTTAGAGAAAGGACCAGCCTGAATAGAATGTTGGGTCTTAGATTAAATAATTATTAAAGTCTAGTTTAAACTATAGAAACAAATACCTTAGGATGTTATAAATAATGATTTTGTTAATTTTTTAAAGGACACATTAAAAGGAAAAAACCGCCTGTCCTACTGAAGCCCAACCTTTACCAGAATAATATTTTGCATAAGTTTGTAGTTCTATTTAAATACTTTATTTTAGTATCAAACAGGGTGTGATTTTAGTACTTTAGTTCACCTCTGTTCTGTGTATTTTTAACAGTGAAATTAAATGTATTCTTTATGATTTGCTTAGTTTTTAATTATGTTCACTCAGGGCTGTCGTTGGGAGACCATGATGCTAGTCTTTGGTGCCTTTTGGCATCAGCTTTTATTAAAGTCAGTGCACATTCTTACCTTTGTCTTTCAAGGATACTGATGTTAGTCATGCCAACTTAGATCCATTTCTGAGGTTTGCTGCAGGGAGCAAAATACTGAAATTATCATAAAACTAAACCATTCTTCTCCAGATTTTAAAATATGTAATCACAACACAACTCAGAAGTGAGAACAGAATTTCTAGAGTCCAATAGTTTTTTACTTATTTGCCATATGTAGGGTGTCCCAAAATGTATACGTACACTTTGAATAATTATAAAGGCAGTGTTTATGAAAATGTCTCATTTTCATTTAATAGCTACCAGCTGTTGCAGACATTTCTTGTCCAGACTCAACAAGCAGACACAGAAGAATGACTTTGTAAAAGGGAGGAGCAAGTCAATGACCTTTGGCTAGGAACAGCAGAAGCCTGTTTCTGCTGTCCCCCTGCCCACTGTGTGACATAGGTTCTGTGATCACTTCTTTAGATGAAGGCTGGTGTCACACTCAGGTGAGCTCTATATGGAGCTTTCCCATCAAAAGACATGAATGCTGGTGTCTAAAGTACATTGAGTATTTTTGTTGATCAAGAGAACATGTTAACATAGAAATTTTAAGTATTATGGAGTTGACCAATTGAATATTGAATGTGTTCGAATAGGGTAGGAGGTTTATTTTCCCATTTTTCCTGTAAGCATACTGAAGTGGCTTAAAAGATAAACAAGAACAAATTTTTCCTTCTAGGGTGGGCATGTTTTTGGTTAGTTATTCCTAGTCATTGGGAATTCACTCTTTGTGTTCAAAAGTTTAATTTTCTATATTCCAGACAATTCATAGAGATTAGCCATACTTTTTTAATAAGCAAAGCCACACAGGCGAATAGTGTTTTTTTCTTTCAGAAAGAATTTACGTGGTTACTTTTCTTAAAAACATCTTTCCCATTTCATTGAGGCAGATTTGGAAGTCAAACCAGAAACTTCAGGCTCTACTACGATGGAAAGCACTTCGTTGGGGAGAAGCGCTTTGAGTCCATCCACGATCTGGTGACTGATGGATTGATTACTCTCTATATTGAAACCAAGGCAGCAGAATACATTGCCAAGATGACGATAAACCCAATATATGAGCACATAGGATACACAACCTTAAACAGAGAGCCAGCATACCAAAAACATATGCCAGTCCTGAAAGAGACACATGATGATAAAGATTCTACAGGCCAGGATGGGTTGTCAGAAAAAAGGGTAAGCTACCATGAAACCACACTTTTATTCTCTTTGGGGTCCTTATAAAAAAGTCATTACTACCAGCAGAAATAGACTGCTCCTCAGTGCTTTGAAAGGATATGTGTTTTCCTTAATGTCTAGTTTCAGTGGTCCTGAGCTTTCCATATATCTAATTCTTATTTAGTTAAAATATTTTAGGAGTATTTTTGTACTCCTGTTTATTTTCTATTTTATCAGTTTCACAGTTTTAAAAATATTTCCTAGTAAAAAGGTTCAGAGGTTTTGTTCAGAAGTATAACTTATGGTCAAGAAAAGATGGCTATATTATGTAAGAGATAGATTATTTTTTGTTTCCCTTAAAGATAATTTCCCAGAAAAATAGTTTTGTTATTTATAAAAGTGATATATATCCATATTTTAAAAATATATTATAAAGTTTATTAATAACTCATACTATTTTGATAATCAGGATTTATTTCATTGTGGACTCTTAGGAAATAATTGAATCAGGAAGATTTACTTTTATTAATTATAAGAGAATTTCAGTTTTCATTCTTTAATTATAATGTATTTAAGGTTAACAACGTCAGAGATTTTCATTCCTTGACACTAAGATTATTTTACTTTGAAAATTGTCCCTGGTCTTCCCTCCAGTACAAGAAAAAAGGTGAATTTCCTGATGTTTTATGTCAGGGATGGGGAACGTCCTGCCTGAGGGCCATGTAAAGTCTGAGAAACCATTTGTCTGGCCCTGCCAATGCATTAGGGATGAGGCTAATTTTTAAGTTGGTAATTTTGTATGGCCTGCGAAGGATGTTATAAATATCGAAATGCCCTTGGCATAAAAAAAGGTTCTTCAGCCCTAACCGGTTTGGCTCAGTGGATAGAGCGTCTGCCTGCAGACTGAAAGGTCTCGGGTTCGATTCTGGTCAAGGGCATGTACCTTGGTTGTGGGCACATCCCCAGTAGGAGGTGTGCAGGAGGCAGCTGATCGATGTTTCTCTCTCATCGATGTTTCTAATTCTCTATACCTCTTCCTTCCTCTCTGTAAAAAATTCATAAAATTTATTAAAAAAAATACAAAAGGTTCTTCACCCCTATTTTATATTGAGTGGGATTTAATTGGGGAGGATTTTTGTTTTTGTTTTGTTTTGTTTTTCTAATTTTTTTATTTAATTACATAAAGTATTACAAAGATTAATACAAATATCTCTTTTTTCCCCTGCCCTTCCCCCAGCCTCCCCTTCCCCGCAGTGGTCTGTGTCCTTTGGTTATGCTTAAATGCATGCATAACAGTCCTTCGGTTGATCTATTACCCCCCCATCCCCCCTCCGTCCTTGTTGCTTTAATTTGACAGATTGTTTGATGCTGTTCTGCCTCTGAATCTGTTTCTGTTCACCAGTTCATAATGGTTATTATTATCCATAGATGAGTGACGACATGTGGTATT
>PVJC01031849.1:0-20310 GCA_004026665.1 Murina feae | reverse complement strand
CCCCGCACTGGCCTGGTTGCACCCGACTGCCCCCTGCTGGCCTGGTCGCCCCCAACACCCTCCCCCTTGTCAGTCTGGTCACCCCATGCAGCCTGCTGTTCAGTCATTTGGTCGTCCCTCACTAACCCTCCTGCTGGCCCAGTCACCTCCAACTGCCCCCCACTGCTGGCCTGGTCACTCCTCCCCGCCCCTGCCTGGCCTAGTCGGCCCAAACTGCTCCCCTGCTGGCCTGGTTTCTCCCAAATCCAGCCTGATTCCCCCCTGCTTCCCCGCCAGCCTGGTCACCACACACAACCTGCTGTTCAGTCATTTGGTCATCCCTCACTAATACTCCTGCTGGCCTTGTCACTTCATGCAGCCTGCTGTTCAGTTGTTACTGTTACTGTGCTGGTGTCCTGGACAATTTGCATATTCCTCTATTATTAGTATAGACAAGAGGCCCAGTGCACAAAAATTTGTGCACTCGGGGGGGGGGGGGAGGCTGGGATCACTCAGCCCGGACTGTGCCCTCTCACAGACTGGGAACCCTTGGGAGATGTCCACCTGCTGGCTTAGGCCCACTGCCTAGGTGATCAGGCCTAAGCTGGCAGTCAGACATCCCTCTGGCATCCTGGAAACCCTCGGGGTATGTCCACTTGTCAGCAGGGAGCAGGTCTAAGCTGAAGTCGGACATCCTTAGCACTGCTGAGGAGGCAGGAGAGGCTCCCACCACTACCGCTGTACTGGCAGCCATCAGCCTGGCTTGTGGTTGAGCAGAGCTCCCCCTGTGAGAGTGCACTGACCACCAGGGGCAGCTTCTGCATTGAGTATCTGCCTCCTGGTGGTCATTGTGTGTCATAGTGACCAGTCATTCCCAGTCGTTCTGCTGTTAGGGTCAATTTGCATATTATCCTTTTATTATATAGGATTTGTGTTGCCTGATGGCAACTTTCATCCTTGTTTGCAAGGACCCCAGAGACTTGGCACTTTTCATTTATCTGTGGTTTAAGTGACAGCAAAATAAACATTTTCCTCCAGTTTGTTCTTTGCAAGTATAAGTAGGATTGAACTTTACAAAGAAAGTCTACTGAAAAAAAAAAAAGAAAGGAGCCCTAACCAGTTGGGCTCAGTGGATAGAGCATTGGCCTGCGGACTGAAAAGTCCCAGGTTCGATTCCAGTCAAGGGCATGTACCTTGGTTGCGGGCACATCCCCAGTGGGAGGTGTGCAGGAGGCAGCTGATCGATGTTTCTAACTCTCTATCCCTCTCCCTTCCTCTCTGTAAAAACCAATAAAATATATTTAAAAAAAGAAAGGAAATCAATAGAAAAATAAAGGAAATGCAAAAATATAAAATAGATAAGTTATAAAACTAGAGACCTGAATTTACTGCTACAATATTGCTGTTTGAGTCCACCCTGTCCTTCAATAATCATTGTTAAGATCATCTTCAATATCTTTTTCCTCTCTGAATTAACATAACCAATAGCTAGCAGTCTGGGTGAAGTATAAGTCACAGGTGGGAAATAAAGTTGGTTTTAATATTTTGTTATTCAGGCAGTGATAATTTTTTTTGGTTTAACTTGTCCTAGGTCTCTGTAATTAATACAGATATACTAACTGAATGTTGAATGAAAAAAAAAATACTTTCTAGTCCTGAAATTATGTGAGTCCACACATTTTATATATGGAGAAAATTAACTTTTGACTTTTTCACAATTCTGTGTTTAGACAAAACTTTTATTTCTCCCTAGTGTGGAAAGAGAAAGAGGACCCATCTATGAAAAGTTTAATATTACTAAGCTAATATACTAGTTAACAATTTCCATGGTAGCTGTGCAATTACAATTTGGCACACTCATTACATGCACATGAGCAAATGTGGCATTGTCTGGGTAACAGTGTAATGTTTCCTCAAGTTTGGGATCCTGACATGTCTTCTAGGCTTCCTTTAGTAATTCTGAGTTTGCACCTAGCAAGCACTTAATACTTTACCTACTTTCCTCCTTTCCCTTTTCAGTATTCTTGAGGACTCTTGTCTCTGACCACAGCTTTAGTACAATTTGATTTCAATTATTTAATTCAGGAGTTGCTCAGATATTTTATTTGGTGAATATATATAATATATATTAGGGGCCCAGTGCACAAAAATTTGTGCACTTGGGGTGTCCCTCAGCCCAGCCTGTGCTCTCTCACAGTCTGGGACCCCTCAGAGGATGTCCACCTGCTGGCGTGCTTGGCCAGCCTGGTTGAGGGGCTGATGGCTTTTTCAGGCTGCCCAAGCCCCCCCAGTGTGGACCCTCACCCCATTGGGGTGTGGTCAACCTGGGTGAGGATCTGAGGGCTGTTTTCAGGCTGCCCACAGGCCCTTAAGGGTTTGAGTCCCTACTAGGGTACCTGGACAGCCTGGGTGCGGGGCTGAAGGCCATTTTCAGGCTTTCAGGTTTACATGAGTGTAAGACACCAGCCTAGACACCCTTGGAAGACACTTAACAGTGTGCCTGTGCTCAGGTCTCACCCCTTCAGTTGTGTACCTGCGTGCCACAGTTCTGAGGCTCATCATTAGTTTCCACTGATGCACGCACACAAAGGAGGGAGTGTGCACCCATGGATGAACACACCAATAACATGGCCTCATGCTGCTTATGGATATGAGTCAGGCTCTGCTTTCTGTCACTGGCTGGCAATGCTGATTACACCTATACATAGCCGCTCCCCAGCATTGCTCTGGCCTGCACTCAGCCTGATTGTCATCCTTGCTCCTCACTCACCCACAGCTCCCATTGATCCAATGTCCCAGCAAGACTGGCTGGAAGCAGGTTTCTGGGGTTTATTTATCTTCTATAATTGAAACTGTTGCTTTAAGCCGAGGCCTAGGCAGGTAACGAAGCCTCCTGTTGGCTTCAGCTCTGTGGCTTCTATAATTGCAACTATGTTGCCGTAAACAGAGAGAGGCCCAGCCAGACTAGGCAGGCAGTTTACTCCTGGTGCAACAGAAGCCTGCTGTTTACTCCAACTCCATGACTGCCGGCCTCCATCTTGGCTGGGTCAATTTGCATACAGCTGCTCTGATTGGCTGGTGGGCGTGGCTTAGGCATCTCATAGAAATGGTCAATTTCAATATTACTCTTTTATTAGATAAGATATTCCCTTGGTTTTTACCCTGTCTTTTTGTTGTTTGAGAGTTAACAAATGCCACTCTAAATCATTTATATGCAAATATATATGTACCCCTATGTTAACTGCAGCATTATTCCCAGTGGCCAAGACTTGGAAATAGCCAAGTGCTCTGTGATAGAAGAGTGGATAAAGAAGATGTAATACATATACAAAATGGAGTACTACTCAGCCATAAGAAAGGATGTAATAATGTAATTTACCACAACATGGGTAGACCTTGAAAACATTATGCTAAGTGAAATAAGTTATACAGAAAAAGCTAAGAAAGATATGATTTCACTCATATCTATATAAAAGCCTAAGCGACCATTATGACTAGACAATTATACAACCAGTTGGTAGCTATGATACACACTGACCTCCAGAGAACAGAAGCTCAACACAGAAACTGCCTCCTGGTGGTCACTGTACTCCCACAGCCAACCTTCCACAGCTGGCCAACTTCCTGTGGTTCTCCCCCCTGGCCGGCTGGCCTTGATCATCCCTGATTGCAGGCCAGGCTGAGGCACCCAGCCCATGCACGAATTCATGCACTGGGCCTCTAGTGTGGAATATAAAGCTGAAACTTATGAACACAAACAGCAGTGTGGTAGTTGCCAGAGGGAGGGGGTTGGGGGGAGAGAAAGGTCCTAATATGAAGTGACAGGAGAATATTTGACTTTGGGTGGTGGGCACATGGTCCTATATACAGATTTTGTAATTTAGTAATCCACACATGAAACCTATATGTTCATGTTGACTAATGTCACCCCAATATTTTATATTATATGTTTAATTTAATCTAATCTAATAAAAGAGTAATATGCAAATTGAGCCTCACTCCATTACACCCACAAACCATGCTCACCAACTAATCAGGAGAAAGTATGCAAATTAGCTCAACTAAGATGGCGGCAGCCACAGAGCTGGAGTTGCCCCGGGCAATGGAGGAAGCCAGGGCCCTGCGGGACCTGAGCTCTACTCAAGGCTACCAAGTTTCAATTATAGAAGATAAACCCCAGATACCTGCAGGGCTGGGACCTTGGGTTGCCAGGGGCAACCCAGGCTTTGAGCTGGGCGGCGGTGGGGGGTGGGGGGAGCCAAGGCAACAAAGTTTCAATTGTAGAAGTTAAATAAATCCTAGATACCTGCTTTCATCCAGGCATCCCAGTAGGGACCCGAACCCTGAAGGGGCTATGGGTAGCTGAAAAATGGCCCTCAGCCCCTCACCCAGGCTGGCCACACCCCCATGGGGTGAGGATTCCCACTGGGGTGCTTGGCAAACCTGCAAACAGCCATCATCCCCTCACCCAGGCTGGCCAGAAATGCCAGCAGGTGGACATCCCCCGAGGGGTCCCAGACTGCGAGAGGGCACAGGCCAGGCTGAGGGATCCTCCCCCCCCCCCCCCGAGTGCACAAATTTTTGTGCACTGGGCCTCTAGTATAAAAATAATAAAAAATAAAGAGCTTGGGGAAAGAAGAGTTAACAAATGTCTATAATCAAGTACCAACTCTATATTTCAGGCAACCCTCTCCATAAACTAGCCCTAGCCTCCTATCTGACCTTCTGTTTCACAGAGAAAAGTGTTAATGGAAGAAGCCAAATAAGTTTTGCTACCTGGAGAAATCCACTAGTAAGTACTAAAGAGAGTTTAGGGCTCTCAGAAAGAGAGCTTTGAAACAATCTGTGGCATCTTTTTGGATGTGCAGTTATTGCTAAGATATGCTGTAGAATGAAAGTGACAGCTTAATTATTGGAATAGTGACTTTTAGGACAACTTGGTTCAGGGGCATGGTTACCCTGATATTCTAATTTAAAATTCTGATAGTCTTGACATGCATATACCTTGAGTGAAATATAGTGACTCCTTAAAGTTGGCTAATATCCTTGCTCTTACAGTCTTATAGTACCAAAGTTTAACGTTTTATTTTATCCTGTCATCATTTAAAGGTATTCATGGTTTCCACCCAATATATCCCCGAACTTGGGCCCATTTCCAGCCTTGGCCCACTTGAATCATCTTTTGAATAATGAAACATCTATTTTGACCTTGTTTATCCAATCTAAACAAACCATAAACATTTTGTTCCTTTAAAAGTAAGAACTTGGGAAGTTGTCAAGTATACTTGATGTATCCAACAACTTGAATCAGGAGAGATGCCAGGACCACGTTTGATCAGCAGAGTGAGGGATGGGAATTTGTTTGCTTTCTAACATTTGAACCCTAAAATGATCTGAGGAGATGACCTTACTTTTGGAAGTTGGTTCTCAGAAGACTGTGATAAAATTTCTGAAAGTATTAGTCTAAATTTGTGGACTTTACCATCCTGATTGCAGTTTGTTGGAGTAAAACAAATTATAAATACTTGGGAAAAAGTACTCACTTATGTGGGTTATTAAAGGTACAAGAATCCAAACTATTCTACCTTAAAGGAGAAGTATAGTTTCTATAAGGATCAAGAAGATAAGTGAAAATTTACACTGAGCCTGCTTTGTTCTCTAAAATATAAGAAGATTATGGAAAAATTTAAAATTAGAAAAAAAGCATGTTTTTTTCATCTTTTTTATTTTTCTTTATTTTTTTTTCTTTAAAGCATTTTTTAAAGGTCTGTTTCTTGATTTTACAAAATGTAACTTTTTGAAAGGTAGACATAGCGTTGAGGGGGTGGCAGGAAGTCTCTTCTCTTCACATTATGGGAAAGCAAGAGGGCTAAAGATGTTTAAAACACAAAATTTCACAGTGAGATCATAATCTTAAAAAGTAATATTTTAAAACTACAGTTTACATTCAGTGTTATTTTCTATTAGTTTCAGGTGTATATATAGTGGTTGGACAATCATGTACTTTACAAAGATTTCCCCTGATATGTCCAGTACCCATCTGGCACCTTACATCATTGCAATATAATGGACTATACTAGTGGCCCAGTGTACGGATTCGTGCACATTGAAAGGAAATTAATTAGAATATTCATGCAGTAGTTACATTACTGCAAAAAATTACATGTCAAAATAGTATATATAATGTCATATCTAATAAAAAGGTAATATGTAAATTGATCATCACTCCAAGACAAAAGATGGCTTCCCCCATGTGGTCAGATATGGCCACCACAAGATGGCCAATAGGGGAGGGCAGTTGGTGGAAATCAGGCCTGCAGGGGAGGGCAGTTGGGGACAACCAGATTGGCAGGAGAGGGCAGTTAAGGGCAAACAGGCTGGCAAGGGAGGGCAGTTAGGGGTCACTGGGTCAGCAGGGGAGGGCAGTTAGGGGCAATCAGGCCAGCAGGAGAGCAGTTAGTCATCAATCAGGCTGGCAGGGGAGTGGTTAGGGGGTTGTCAGGCTGGCAGGTAGAAGCGGTTAGGGGCAATCAGGAAGGCAAGTGAACATTTGGGACCCAGCATTCCTGGATTGTGACAGGGATGTCCAGTGGGATCTGGCCTAAACTGGAAGTTGGACATCCCTTGAGGGGTCCCAGATTGGATAGGGTGCAGGCTGGGCTGAGGGACATACTCCCCCTTGTGCATTATAAAGTTAAAACACACATGTGAATGGCGCCAGCAAGAGCTTTATATGTATCGTGAGTCAATGTTAATTTTTAAATTGCCAGTGCACATCATATATATCAGCCGGTCAGTCGGTTGGATGGTCAGCTGGACATACAGTCAGTCACATAGACTTTTATATGTATAGATCCCTATACTGTACTTTACATCCCTGGGACTATATTGTTAACTACCAATTGTATTTTTCATTTTTTATTTTTTTAAAAATATATTTTATTGGTTTTTTACAGAGAGGAAGGGAGAGGGATAGAGAGACAGAAACATCGATGAGAGAGAAGCACTGATCAGCTGCCTCCTGCACACCTCCCACTGGGGATGTGCCCACAACCAAGGCACATGTCCTTGACTGGAATTGAACCTGGGACCTTTTGGGACCTTTTGGTCTGCAGGCAGACGCTCTATCCACTGAGCCAAACCAGTCAAGGCCAATTGTATTTTTTAATCTCTTCACCTCTTCATCCAGTCCCCTAAGCTCCTTTACTTCTGGTAATTACCAGTCTGCTCCGTGTATCTGTGAGTCTGTTTTAATTTTGTTTGTGAATTGTTTTTGTTCTTTAGATTCCACTTTTAAGTAAAATCCTATGGTATTTTTTCCCCTGACTGACTTATTTCACTTAGCATAATACCCTCCAGGTCCATCCATGTTGTTGCGTATCATATGATTTCATTCTTTTTCATGGCTGAGTAACATTCCATTGAATGGATGTACCTCAGTGTTTTTATTCATGTGTCTATTGATGGCCACTTGGGTTACTTCCATATCTTGGCTACTGTAATGCAATGAACATAGGAGTGCATATATTATTTAGCATTAGTGTTTTGGGTTTCTTCAGATATAGTCCCAGAAGCAGAATTGCTGGGTCATAAGGCAGGTTCATTTTTAATTTTTTTGAGGAAACTTCATACTGTTTTCCATGATGACTGCACCAATCTGCATTCCTACCAAGAGTGCACAAAGGTTTCCTTTTCTCCACATCGTCACCAGCACTTGTTCTTTGTAGATTTATTAATGATAGCCATTCTGGCAGGTGTGAAGTGATACCACACTGTGGTTTTAATTTGCATTTGTCTGATTTTTAGTGACTATAAGCATTTTTTTTCATATGTCTATTGGCCGTCTGTATGTTCTCTTTGGAGAAGTGTCTATTCATGTCTTGTGGCTGAGATGATAAACTTTTGTTATTTTAAAGTTTAGCAATTGAAAAAATGTCCAAATAGAAAATCCTTTTAAAAAAGCCTTTTTAAAAAGTCCCCATCTAAGGATATTTTCCCATTAATTTTTAAAGAGAGTGGAAGACAGAGGGAAAGACAGAGAGAAACATCAATGTGAGAGAAACACAATGATTGGTTGCCTCCTGCATGAGCCCCAACCAAGGCCCAAACCAGGGTGGAGCCTGCAACCAAGGTACAAATCCTTGACTGGAATTGAACCTGGGATGCTTTGGTCTGCAGGCTGATATTCTATCCACTGAGCCAAACTGGCTAGAGCCTTAGTTTACATTTTAAAAATAGGAATGAGACCCACATAAGTTGCAGAGGACATCTATATTAATAATCTATACTAAAAAAGGACAATATGCAAATTAACCATCATTCTGCGACAAAGATGGTGGTACCCATAGCCACAAAGATGGTGGTGCTGGCCAGAGCCATGGAGCTGGCATGAATTTTGTGCACTGGGCCTCTAGTATTGTATGCTAGGTCAAATTACTTCTGTAATAGTTGCAAAGAGACAGAGAGCTTGTTTCTTGCCCTGTTTATTGACTAGTGATTTGTAATTAATTGCCTGTGTCTTCCCTTGCTCATAATTTTTGCAAAGTACTGAAATTTTATTTTTAACATATTTGTTAAAAATAAATTGATTTAAAATAGATTAAAAAATAAAAATTGATTTCAGAGAATAAGAGAGAGGGAAAAAGATATAGAAACATCAATGATGAGAGAGAATCATTGATCAGCTGCTTCTTACATGCTCCCATTTGGGGACTGAGCCCCAACCTGGGCAAGTGCCCTGACCACAATCAAATCTTGACATCCCGGTTCATAGGTTGACACTCAACGACTGAGCCATGCTGGCTGGGCACTACTGAAATTTTCAATCTGAGAGATCTATGTAGACAGGTATTGGCAAGTAGACAACACTCACTGACATTTTGATTATACTAAATCACTCCTCCTTCAATAAAGGGAAAAAAACCTCTGCTTAATTTTCTACTGAGAGAATGTCAATGTGGACATGGCAGCAAAAACACAATAGATTTTAATCTTCAGTTACTAGCTGTTTGATATTGGTTGTTTGTTACTTAACCTTGCTGTTACTTAGTTTTCTTATCTGTAAAATGAAGATAATAAAGGATAAGAGACAGGAAAATAATACCAAAGAGAGAAAAGAAGAAAACAAAAAATAATGTCTAATATTGTACAAGTCAAATGAACAATTTTGAGAAGGAATATGGTCACTGATTTCAAAATTTTCCAACAGACCAAAGAGAAGGAAGTTTAAAAAAATTACAATTTGAAGGAAACTAGTGGTGACCTTGGAGAAAATATTTTCAATAAAGTATTGACTTTAAAACAAAAATACAAGGGTTAAAACTTTTAATCAGACTGTTTGGTCTCCATTAAACAGTTATCATAAACAAGAAGAGAAAAAGGATGAATGAAGGTATATTTTCTACTGTAGTGTAACAAATTATCACAGACTTAAAATAGCACCCTCTTACATTTTTCACAGTTTCCATGGGTCAGGAATTCAGGTACAAGTTAGCTAGCTGAGTTTTGTGTTTAGGGTCTCACAAGGCTTCCATCAAGTTATTTAGAACTGTGACCACATTTGAGGCTAGGGATCCTCTTCCAAGATCACTGGTTATTAGAAGAATTCATTCCTTGTTTTTGTATGATGAGGTCCCATTTTCTTTCTTTTATTTCAGTTTTATTTTATTGTTTAAAGTATTATAAATAGTAGTACATATGTCTCCTTTTTTTCCCCATTGACCTTCCCCCGGCTTCCCCTACCCCTGGAACATGCCCTTACCCAACCCCCACAGTGTCTTGTGTCCATTGATTATGCTAATATGCATGCATATAAGTCCTTCGGTTGATCTCTTACCCACCCTCAACTCCAACACTCCCCACCCTTCCCACTGTAGTTTGACAGTCTGTTCAATGTTCCTCTGCTTTTGTATCTATCTTTCTGTTCATTAGGTTATAATGTTCTTTATTATCCATAAATGAGTGAGACATGTGGTATGTTTCTTTCACTGCCTGGCTTATTTCACTTAGCATAATGCTCTCCAGTTCTATCCATGCTGCTGCAAATGGTAAGAATTCCTTCTTTTTTATAGCAGCATAGTATTCCATTGTATAGATGTATCACAGTTTTCTAATCCACTCATCTGCTGATGGGCATTCAGGCTGTTTCCAAATCTTAGCTAATGTAAATTGTGCTGCTATGAACATAGGGGTGCATATATCCTTTCTGATTGGTGTTTCTATTTTCTTGGGATATATTTCTAGAAGTGGTATTACTGGATCAAATGGCAGTTCCATTTTTAAATTTTTGAGGAAATGCCATACTGTTTTCCACAATGGCTGAACCAGTCTGAATTCCCACCAGAAGTGAAGGAGGGTTCCTTTTTCTCTGCATCTTCTCCAACACTTGTCATTTGTTGATTTGTTGATGATAGCCATTCTGACAGGTGTGAGGTGGTACCTTGGTGTTTTGATTTGCATTTCTTGGATGACTAGTGACTTTGAGCATGTTTTCATGTGTCTCTTGATAAATGTCTATTTAGGTCCTTTGCCCATTTTTTGATTGGATTGCTTATCTTCCTTTTGTTAAGTTGTATGAGTTCCCTGTACATTTTGGAGATTAAACCTTTTATCAGAGATAACATTGTCAAATATGTTCTCCCATTCAGTGGGCTTTCTTATTATTTTGTTGATAATTTCTTTTGCTATGCAGAAGCTTTTTATTTTGATGTAGTCCCATTTGTTTATTTTCTCCTTAGTCTCTCTTACTCTAGGATCTGTGTCTGGAAAGATATTGCTACAACATATGTCTGCAATTTTACTTCCTATGGAGTCTTGTAGGATTTTTATGCTTTCCCATCTTACATTCAAGTCCTTTAGTCATTTTGAGTTTGTTTTTTGTGCATAGTGTAAGTTGGCGATCTAGTTTCACTTTTTTGCATATATCTGACCAAATTTCCCAGGACAATTTATTAAAGAGACTGTATTGACTACATTGTATGCTCTTGCCTCCTTTGTCAAATATTAATTTAGTATAATGACTTGGGTCAATTTCTGGGTCCTCTATTCTGTTCCATTGGTCTATATGTCTGTTCTTGTGCCATTACCAGGCAGTTTTGAGAACTGTGGCTAGGTAATATATTTTGATGTCTGGTATTGTGATCCCTCCAACGTTGTTCTTCTTTCTCAGGACAGCTACGGCTATTTGAGGTCTTTATTTATTCCAGATAAATTTTTGAAGAGTTTGTTTTAGATCTTTGAAATACGCCATTGGTATTTTAATAGGTATCACATTGAATCTATAGATTGCTTTAGGTAGTATGGACATTTTAATGATGTTGATTCTATCAATCCATGAACATGGTATGTTCTTCCATTTGTTTATGTCTTCCTCTATCTCTTTTTTCAATGTCCTGTAGTTTTCTGAGTACAGGTCTTTTATGTCTTTGATTAAGTTTATTCCTAGACATCTTAATTTTTTTGGTGTAATGCAAAATGGGATTGATTTTTCATTTCTCTTTCTGTGAGTTAATTATTGGTGTATAAAAAGTCCGTAGATTTCTGGGTGTTAATTTTGTATCCTACTACATTGCCAAATTCATTTATTAGGCCTAGTGGTTTTTTTATGGAGTCTTTGGGTTTTCTATGTACAGTACCATATCATCTGCAAATAAGGACAGTTTTACTTCTTTTCCAATTTGGATGGCTTTTATTTCTTCTTCTTTTCTGATCGATATGGCTAGTACTTCTAGTACTATGCTGAACAGAAGTGGTGAAAGTGGGCATCCCTGTTTTGTTCCTGTTCTTAGGGGAAATGGGTTTAGTTTTTGCCCATTGAGTATGATGTTGGCTGCAGGTTTATCACCTAAGGATTTCATAATGTTGAGGTATGATCCCTCTATTTCCGCTTTGCTGAGAGTTTTTATCAAGAAAGGGTGTTAGATTTTGTCAAATGCTTTTTCTGCATCAATTGATATGATTACGTGATTTTTGGCTCTCAGTTTGTTTATGTGATATATCACATTTATTGATTTGTGGATATTGTACCATCCTTGCATTCCTGAAATAAATCCCACTTGATCATGGTGTATGATCTTTCTAATGCATTGCTGAATTCAATTTGCTAGGATTTTGTTGAGGATTTTGGCATCAATGTTTATCAAGGATTTGGCCTGTAGTTCCCTTTTTTTGTAGTATCTTTATCTGGTTTTGGGATTAGGGTGATGCTGGCTTCATAGAAAGAGCTTGGAAGTGTGCCTTCCTCTGGAATATTTTGGAATAGTCTGAGGATAGGTTTTACTTCTTTGAATGCTTGGTAGCACTCCCCTGTAAAGCTGTCTGGACCAGGGCTTTTGTTTGCTGGAAGATTTTTGATCACTGTTTCAATTTCTTTGGTAGTTATTGTCCCATTCAGGTTTTTTATTCCTTTTGGTTGAGTTTTGGGAGCTTGTATGTTTCTAAGAATATGTCCATTTCATCTAGGTTGTCCTCTTTGTTGGAATAGAGTTGTTTATAGTATTTTTCATAACCATTTGTATTTTTGTGGGATTGGTTATTTCAGCTCTTTCATTTCTGATTTTGTTTATTTGGGTCTTCTCTCTTTGCTTCTTGGTGACCCTGGCTAGAGGCTCATCAATCTTGTTTATCCTTTCAAAGAATCAGCTCTTGGTTTTGTTGATCTTTTGTATTGTTTTTTTTGTCTCCATTTCATTTATCTCCTTTCAGATCTTTATTATTTCCTTCCCTCTGCTTATGCTGGGCTTTTCTTGTTGCTCTCTTTCCAGTTCTTTGAGTTGTAGGGTTAGGTAATTTATTACCATCGTTTATTGTTTTTGTGTTTTCATTGTCATTTGTTACCATCATGCTTTTTATTTCTTCTTTGATCTCTGTGGTAACCCAGTCATTGTTTAATAGCATGCTATTTAACCTCCAGGTGTTTGATTTTTTGATTGTTTTTATTGTAGTTGATTTCTAGTTTTATGCCATTGTGTTCTGAGAAGATGCTTGATATGATTTCTATCTTCTTGAATTTAAGAGACGTTGCCTGTAACCCATATATGATCTATCTTTCAAAATGATCCATGTGTACTTGAGAATAATGTGTACTTTAAAGACCCTGTGGGGAACAGAAGAACATCTAATTGCCCTTTAGTGTGGAGGAGCAGACTGTACCTTATTTCCTTGAGTTTTCCAGAAAATATTAATGTAGTGACATCCTTCTCAGGAATACATACAGTTTTGAGATAGTGACAAGAACCTCCTCAGGTATCTATTCTTAGCAAATTGGAAGTAGTCTTTGACAATTCATGTAAATAGAACATTGAAAGTTAATTTAAGCCTGGTCGGTGTGGCTCAGTGGTTGAGCATCAATCTATGAACCAGGAGGTCATGATTTGGGGGTTGTGGGCTCGATTCCCATTGTGGGGCATGCAGGAGGCAGTCCATCAATGATTGTCTCTCTTCATTGATGTTTCCATCTCTCCCTTCCTCTTACTACTTCTATGAAATAAAATAATGTATATATATTTAAAAATTAATTAATTGAACAAATCTCTTCTGGTTTTTATTACATAATTAATGGATTATTATTTTGTCATAAATATAATAAAGTGAAATGTCTGTTGTGTTTTCTAAATTACCTTATAGTATAAAATGATGAGCTAAACTTTCTGAGGTTAAAACTGATAATTTTAAAGGATAAGGCTGACAACCCGAATTGTTAAGTTTAACTTCTGTATCTAGAAAGATATTGGTAAAATTGCAATATCAGTTATATTAAATACTAAGAATTATTAGAAGAAATTAAGTTAGTTTTGAAAAGAGAAGAGCCCATCAGCCTTATTTAAAACTTTAAATTCTATATTTCATAACATACTCAATAATAAAGCAAAAAAAGATGGTATAACTATAGAATTTAATACTTTATGCCTAATATTATATTACTAGGGGCCCGGTGAACGAAATTCATGCACTGGTGGAGGGGGGGTTCCTAAGCCCAGCCTGCCCCCTCTCACATATTGGGAGCCCTCAGGGGGTGTCCTACTGATGGCTTAGGCCCGCTCCCTGATCCCCTTGGGGAGCAGGCCTAAGCCGCAGTCTGGCCTCCCTTTGTGGGAGGCAACCAGGTTAATCAGGGGAAACCACCAGCCCCATCACCCTGCTGCTGCAGCCACTGCCAGTCACCGCAGCCACCAAGGTGTTTTCATCAACACAGACTCCAGTACCTTCACCATGAAGAAATGACAACTTTCTTTAGGCATTTTCAAGATGTGTCTTTCATAGGATATGACATTTCTTTCATTCTTTTTTTTTATCCTCACCTGAGGATATGTTTCCATTGATTTTCAGAGAATGTGGAAGAGAAGGGAAAAACAAACAGAAACATCAAAGTGAGAGAAACACTTTGATTGGTTGCCTCTTGCATATGCCCTGACCTGGGCCCCAGCCAGGGAGGAGCCTGCAACCTAGGTACATGCCCTTGGTCAGAATTGAACCCAGACCCTGCAATCAGCAGGATGAGGCATTATGCACTGTGCCAAACTGTCTAGGGCAGGATATGACATTTCTTAGCCCTCTAGCAGTGGACCTTCATGTTTTTTTCCAGGAGTATGGTGGAAAAACCCTAGATCACCTCTTTGAATTCTTATTACGCAAGTTACTAAGAATATTACCAGTGGCATACAGGGAGCTTAGCCAATGAGCAGTAAGAAAAGGTGTTTTCTCTGTAGTTCACTCCAATCACCGGCTCCACCCCTGCCCCTCTAATCCCATCTCCACCCCTGCCCAGGCCTGTAACCTCTGGCCAAGGCCTGGGCAGGGGACTCTCAAACTGCTCCTGTCGCGGGCTTCACAGAGCCCAGGCCTCTGTGATCACTGGCTCTGCCCCGTCCCTCTGATTGCTGGCTCTGCGGAGCCCACGCCCCTGCGATCTCTGGCCTTGCTCCTACCCAGGCCTTATGCCTGGTTAGGGCACCCTCACATCCCTCTGATCACTGGCCCCACCCTTGCGCATGCCTGAGGCCTCTGGTGAAGGCCTCTGGCCTGGGCAGGGGATCCCCATCCCCCTCTGATCACCTGTTCTGCCCCTCGGGCCCCCCGACTCCCCAGGCACCTACCTGGCTAACAGGCTTGACCACTTCAGTGGCAGGGCTGAGCCGGACTGGGCACTGCCATCTTGTGGCTATGGGGGTGGCCATCTTGTGGCTACGGGGGAAACCATCTTATGGTTATGGGGGTGACCATCTTGTGGCCATGGGGACAGCCATATTTGTGACACAGTGACACCTAATTTGCATATTACTCTTTCATTAGATAGAATGTGGTATGGGTGCCTCCATCTTGTGGCCATGGGGATGGCCATCTTGTGGCTATGGGCACTGCCATCTTGTGTCCATGGAGGCGGCCATCTTTGTGAGAGAGTGACACCTAATTTGCATATTGCTCTTTTATTAGCTAGAATGTGGTATGGGTGCCTCCATCTTGTGGCTATGGGGGAGGCCATCTTGTGTACATGGGGGTGGCCATCTTGTGTCCATGGAGGCAGCCATCTTTGTGACAGTGATACCTAATTTGCATATTACTCTTTTATTAGATAGGATAGTGATTCATTAAAAATATTTTTAAGATTCTATTATTTCTTTTTTAAAAAATATATTTTATTTATTTTTTACAGAGAGAAGGGAAAGGGATAGAGAGTTAGAAACATTGATGACAGAGACATATCAATCAGCTGCCTCCTGCACACCCCCTACTGAGGATGTGCCTGCAACCAAGGTACATGCCCTTGACTGGAATGGAACCCAGAACCCTTCAGTCTGCAGGCCGACGCTCTATCCACTGAGCCAAACCAGTTAGGGCAAGCCTCTATTATTTCTATTTATCTACTGGGCTTAACAGTAGCTCTTCTTATCTGAAGCTCATTAGGACAGGCAGCTTGTCTCACTAACTTTTGTGTTCTCAGCAAGCTTAGCTAGGAGCTTGAGACATGGTAAGCCCTCAAAGGTGTTACTGACATTGAATTGGATAAGCTTATACTTGAGAATGACAACTGATCTGTGTTGGTCTTCTATTGATACAGCTGTATTTCACTGGGTTGGCCAGGGCCTACCACTCTTATCAATGTCATTGATAATAGGTAAGAAAACAGAATCATTATGTTATGCATATATTATCAAATCAGGTGGGTGGGGGTTACAATTCTTAATAACTTTGAGATATTTAATGAATTGGGAGATGTAACTAAGATGAATGCTCAGCAAGTTTGTTAAAATACCAGTCAGGAAATGTACTCTTTTGTTATAAGTAGATCTAAAGAGAAAGGAAAAAAGATTGTGCAATGGGAGAGAGAGAGCGAGAGCGAGAGGCAAAGGCAGAAAGGAAGGAAATAAAGAACAATTAAACTAGTTCTAAGCATGGAAACAAGTTTCAACTTGTTTATAAAACAGCAATGAGGAGGTAGTCCTGACTGAACACCACCTTGATCATAACTTCTATTTCAGAATCTCCAGATTGCCTGTAGGATAAAATGTAAATTTAATCACACTAGACTATACTAAATTACTTCTTTGAGTAAGGTGACCAGACGTCCCGCTTTTGGCGGGACAGTCCCGATTTTTAACAGTTTGTCCCATGTCCCGCGGCGTTTTAAAAAAGTCTCAATTACTCTTTGTAATATTTTAAGTAATAATAAATAAATAAAAGAAAAAGGAAAAAAAGACCCCCCCCCAGGTCAATGGTGTACTGCTTTAAATCTGGTCACCTTATCTTTGAGTCCCTTCTATTACTGTAAATCTATTGACATAATATCAAACTTGATTCTCTGAGGCATATTCAATTTGACAAATTATACCAGTAATAATCTGGGAACTCTTTACAACACAAATTGGTAGGACAAAAAGTAATTTAGCAGTGTCCTGGTGTTCAGGTTTTCATGAGAATTTGAGACCAGACATGAACACTGAGTGAGTTATGAGAAGGAAAAGAGTTATGTTCCAATGCAACTGTTAGGTGAAAAGTCATTAAAAAGGAAGTATGTGTCAGGATACTGAAATCAGTTCTTAAATAGTGGTACTCCATTGAAGGAAGCTTTCAGAAGTGGCTGTAAAATCTCTGGGACTGGCCCTAACCAGTTTGGCTCAGTGGATAGAGTGTCGGCCTGCAGACTGAAGGGTCCCAGGTTCGATTCCAGTCAAGGGCATGTACCTTGGTTGTGGGCACATCCCCAGTTGGGGGGGGGCGGTGCAGGAGGCAGCTGATCAATGTTTCTTTCTCATCGATGTTTCTAACTCTCTATCCCTCTCCCTTCCTCTCTGTAAAAAATCAATAAAATATATTAAAAAAAATTTTTTTGTCTTCACCAGAGGATATGTTTTTGTTGATTTTAGAGAGAGAGAGAGAGAGAGGAAGAGGGAGAGAGAAACATCAAGCAGTTGCCTCCTGTATGTGCCCCAACTGAGGATCGAACCCATGACCCTTTGATGCATGTCACAATGTTCCAGCCAATTGAGCCACACAGGCAAGGGCACAGTTTTCTTTTTAATTTTATTGTTTCTAATGTGTTGAGTCCTTATAATTTATGCCAAATTATTAATGTTAAAGCACAGTTGTAATCTTATCAAAGGACTCCAGTGACCTATTAAGTTGAACTCAAAGCATCATTCAAGACTACAATAATATTTTATCATAACCTTACAGAGTGACTTTCTATGGTTTATGATTTATTAAAATAGTGTTCAGCAGCCTGGGTGTAAAAGAGAAAAAATGCAAATGCTTAAATTGATGTAATATTAGAGGGGTCCTAGAACAAATGTTACGGGAGGAAAATAGGTTAAAGGATGTTAAACAGTTTTTGCAGGAAACGAGTAAAATCGAATCCACCAGGGAGACTGTCAATGGCATACATTGGAACCTCTAGTTGGAACCAGCAAAAATAAAAATGTTTTAAGTCGTTGTCATGCGTGTGCCGCACATAAACTATGCAGTGAAACGCAGTACATGTGCAAGTTTTGTAATGTATCCCTGCACAAAGGAAAGTGTTTTGAATGCTGTCACACAGTGGCGGGAAAATGCCCGTTTGCTTAAGAATGCTACCTAAGGAATGGTTAAAAGTAAAACCTTAAAGAAGTTTAGTAGATTGAGAGAAAATGGATGGACCAGGAGACTGGAAGATTCATTGAAGTTTAATAACTGGTGTAGCAGCAATAAGGAATGAAACAACTGAAAATCTAGGAAATTATAGTCAGAGAATGTACACCGGAGTTTAAGATTTCAGTTGTGTGCTGATAAATAAGGCCCTAAGTATGATCATGGAATGAGTAACCAAGGTGGAATGTGAATGAATTTTTTTCCACAAAAGATGATCAAGAAAATTTGAATTCAATTTGCTGTGTTGGTTGTTTACATGGAAGATGGAGTTGCCAGGATTTAGGGTAGAAAGGAAGATTGCAAGCCAAATGCCAAATATTCAGTGAATTATAGAAAAGGAAGTCTGAGGTCAATAGATGATGACATTAACAAAGAGGATTAGAGAGAAGCATAGATGAATGGCTTGGGCACTGTGTGGGAATGCTGGAGTCCCAGACATTCTTCATAAAGGGCCTGCACATGGACTTATTTGGACTCATTCTCTCTGACCTTCAGCTGCTGGGGCAGCAACTTGAAAGGAACTGAAGACATACAGGGAGGAATTGAATTGTTTAGCATCAGGGTGAGAACTTGGGTGGGGGAAGCTTTCTTCCAGATAAAAGTGCTGCAAAAGGCCATTGTTCCTTTTCTGAGACCCACACAACCACCACCACCACCACCGAGCCAGCAGGCAGGTGCCATATCTGAGTCTCCATGGTGTTTGCCTTACCTTGGTGATTCCCTGAACCCCAACTCCACAACTTATAGGCCGACCCAAACCATTTCCAGTGGCTTTTACATAAAAATGGCCTCTCTTGACTCATGCTTTGGACTTTTCTATCAAGCAAGCAGCATTTGGCCATTGCATTTGCATACCTCTTGCTAAGTGGCCCCAGGTCTGGCACTATTTATTGGCAGTTGGCCTTGATTGACGCTTGGCCTCTCCTGGGCACCTTTAGGCTCAGCACAAGTAGCAGCAATCTACAGATTGCTCTGTAACTCATGACAGATGGCCCCAGGCAGGGCACAAACATTGGCTATACCCTGAACCTACTGAGAGGCCCAAGAGCTAGTGTACCCAGTGGACAGCTTCATACCATACCAGATTGCAACCCTACCATCTTCATGAGCAACACAGTCAAGGGGTGAACTTGGTGAACACCAAAGCCCCACTGAAGGAAGTTCTGTTCCATAGGGTTGGTTCATGCACAGCAGGTCCTCCACTGTAGTCACAGCTGGTCCTAGGGGTCAATCCCTCTCAGTGATCCCCACAGCAATCAGGGATTAACTATATCAGGACAGTACACACAACCCACGAAGGGGTGCATCTGGACCACTCAGTTCATGTGACTGGGAAGGCTGTACTACTGGACCCTACAGGACACCTACTACACAAGGCTACTCTATCAAGTCTGGGAGACATAGCAGCTCTGCCAAATACATACAAACATACCTAGGGAGGCAGCCAAAATGTGGAGACAAAGAAAGAGGTAACAAATGAATGAAAGGAGAAGTCACCAGAAAAAAATAAATGAAACAGAGGCAACAAACTACCAGATACAGAGTTCAAAACAATAGTTATAAGGATGCTCAAGGAACTTAGTGTAAAATTCAACAGCATGAAAAAAGGACATAGAAATCGTAAAGAAGAAACATTCAGAAATGAAGGATTCACTAACTAAAATGAAGAATACATGAAGGAAAATTAACTGCAGAGTAAATGAAGCAGAGAATCAAATCAGTGATTTGGAATATAAGGAAGCAGAAAACACCCAATCAGAACAGCAAAAATAAAAAATAATCTAAGAAATAAACATAGTGTAAGGAGCTTCTGGGACAACTTTAAGCATACCAGCATTTGTATCAGGGGTTCCAGAAGAAGAGAAAGAAATTGAAAACCTATCTGAAAAAATAATGACAGAAAACTTCCTTAACTTGATGAAGGAAATAGACTAAAAGTCCAGGAAGTGCAGAGTCCCAAACAAGATAAACCCAAAGAGGCCCACATCAAGAAACATCATAATTACAATGCCAAAGGTTAAAGACAAAGATAGAATCTTAAAATTGCAAGAGAAAAGCAGTTAGTTACCTACAAGGGGGAACCCATATGACTGTCAGCTGATTTCTCAATAGAAACTTTGCAGACCAGAAGGGATTGGCAAGAAATATTCAAAGTGATGAAAAGCAAGGACCTATAACCAAGATTACTCTATCCAGAAAAGCTATCATTTA